>VUQH01064594.1:0-13215 GCA_015106775.1 Etroplus canarensis
ACATTATCCCCCCCCCCTCACTCAGAAACACACACTAAAACTGACTGGCCCCCCCCCCCAGCCTTCAGACAGAACAAATCACTAATTTATAATTCATATTATGTATTTCACACTTTTATATTTCATATTTATCTTTCATATTTTATACTTTGTATTTTTTTATTTTTCTATAAAATTTATACTTTTGACTGTACATATTGTGTTAAAAAAAATCCTGTATATCTCTTTTTACATCTTCCGTTCAGCCACCTCCAGCTCTGCTTCCTGTCTTTTTGTCAGTGCCACCGTTGCCAAACCATACATCATAGCAGGTCTCACTACTGTCTTGTAAACCTTCTCTTTCACTCTTGCTGCTATCCTTCCATCACAAAGCACCCCTGACACTCGTCTCCACCCACTCCACCCTGCCTGCATTCTCTTCTTCACCTCTCTTATGCTCTGTCCATTGCTTTGGATGGTTGATCCCAGGTATTTAAACTCATCCACCTTCACTAGGGGACATTTGAAAATAGATATACAAATGGGAGGGTTGGCGCTCCCACAGGTCATAAAGGGTTAATGGCAAAATGCATCCAAACTTATCAGGAGGACCTTCATCATGTAGCGAAACGATGTTTCACAAGACCTCCATCACCTCAATATACGACTTCATTGGGGGAAATGATCACCCACCTGAACATGTGTTTTAGTTAGAAGACTGGAGGGAGAAAGAGAACAGAGACCACCAAAACCATGCTATGGTAAACACCTGGACAGGCAGAACCAGTGAAGAACTCTGGAGTCTGCGGGTCGCAGGCTTGGTGTTCCACAACTTCTGTAGGGAGCTGTAGGTGTGTTTGTGGCCTCACAATTCTTTGGCTTATTAAAGGTTTTTTTAAAACTCTTAAAAACTCACAGCGTGGAAGAAAAAAAAAAAAGGTACATTTAGTTTAAAAATAGTTGTGCATGTTTCCTTCTATTAGACCCTGTTTGCATCACTTTTTGTGCACTGCAGGGAAGAGGAGTCAGCGTATCAATAACAGCAAACTCTACATTACTTTAATGATCGATAAAGCCACGCTCTGCAGTCTTTTTTACTGGAAGCTGGAAATTCCACCTCAATTATTTACATAATGGTAAATAATATATGACATAAGGTCCAAAGGTTGCTTGTGTTAATGCCGGGTTCCTATTCATCCACTTTTTCATGAATAAATGTGATAACAGAGAGACATGCTGCTCTTCCTCCGACTGTAAGATAGAGTAAAGCCAGGTTAACGTCTCACATTTGGACTGGAGCAGTTGCTCTGTTTTGAAGTTTAAGAAGTTTTTGGGGTTTTTTTTCCGGACCCTCTGCGTGGCCGTCTGAGGGTACCACCTTGTCATCATCGTACCGTGGCCCCCATCTGAGGCTTGAAGACACGCATGCCTGCTGTTCTTCATTTCCAGTGCCACAACAAACGCTGCTGTTTGCTTTATCAGAGTATATATAGTAGCAGGAAGTTTTTCTTTTAAGTCTGCTTATTATCAGTAGAAAGTAGGAGGACTGGAACAAAGAGAGCCACCAGCTTCTAAACTTCCCACTCCAAGCTGGGCAGCGATTTATCCTCAGCCCACGGGGGAGGCCGTTTTGGACCGTTAGAACCTATCAAAAGAACGAGCTATTATGAAATGTGGTTTAGTGACTACTGGATCTGCTATTTTCTCAGCTGCTCTGTAACCACCCCGAGTCTAAACTTCTCCACTCAGAAATATGTGCATTCTCCTCAGCCGGGTTTGACCTCTGCCCCGGTGTTCTGGCGCTGGTCGGCTCAGCATGTGGCCGGCTAAACAGAACTGCCTACGTGTTTTGTGCAGATATGGAAGTCGTCTCCGCTCGGCTGATGGATTAGGGATTGTATTCAAGAGGAGAGCAGCTACCGCTGATAAGAGTCTGGCTGGCCTGAAAGCAATACATTTTCCTCCCCGGCAACAATAGTCTTAAAGAGAACTGATACTCAAATTCACTTTTATTTGTACAGCTCAATATTACATGAAAAGCTTCAAAGGGGGCATAAAACACAAAAATGTATGAAAAACACTGTACGCTGTTACTCTGTATAACAAAAGCGAGAAACGTGGAGGTAGAAAACTTTGAATGAAAAGGGGGAGAACACTGATACGATAGTGATGAAGAAAACGTGCAACCCCAATGCCAAAAATCTAAATTAAAACACAATGCAATGAGTTGCAAATCCCTTAAGTCTTTTTTTAAAATTTTATTCACAAGAGAACACAGAAAACACATCAAATGTTAAAAGTGAGACGTTTTACTATTTCATGAAAAATACGAGCTCATCTTCAATTTGATGGCAGGAACAACTCTCTAAAAAGTTGGGTAACAAAAGGCTGGTGCTGAAAAGAAACAGCTGGAGGAACATGTGGCCACTAATGGAGTTAGCTGGCAACAGGCCAGTAATGTGATTGGGTATAAAAAGAGCACCTTAGAGAGGCGGAGTCTGTCAGAAGTAAAGATGAACAGAGAGTCAGCAATCTGTCACAAACTGTGGAGCAATTTCAGAAGAATATTCCTCAATGTAAAATTGCAAAGACTTTAATATGTACTGTGGATGTCGGAATATTCATATGATTCTAAGAATCTGGAGACATCTCTGTGCAGAAGTGACATGGCCCAAACCCACTGGATGCTGGGTGGTTTTAGCAGAGCTACACTAGCTTCCAGTGTTCTAAGGGGTTTCCATTAGAAGCTCATTATTAGAAGCTAAACGCACAGAAAGAAGATCTGGAAGCACAGGACTCGAAATCAGCTTGTGCTGCAACCAACACTAACAGACCGTAACTGGTTTACGTGAACGTATGGAACGCCTGCCAAGTTAGAGTAGAGAAATGTACCAAAAAGATGAAGGAGCATTTTGGGAAGTGCTCAGAATGACATGAGAGGGCGTTTTTAGTACACCTACCTGAAGGACCAATGAGCTAATGCAGTGACAATTCACAGCAAGAATCTCAACTCCTCCCAGCGTACCTTCAGCTGCTCCCTTGTATTCTTCCCAAATGGTCGCCACAGCGGATTAACTACAATATTTTGGAGATGGTTTTACACCGGATGCCCTTCCTAACAACCCTACATGGTGAGATCTTTGTCCTTACTGAGAATCGAACCAGGGGCCTTTTGCTTATAAGGGGGACACTTTCCAGTATTCTACAGAACTCATTTTAAAAATCTCAAATGTTCTCGAACCATCGCTCAAAATGTGTAAACCACTACACAACGGGGACACTGTCTTTAAAAAACGAAATAACGCTTTGAAGCTATTCATAGTTATGCACAACTAAATTCTGTCTCATTTGTTGCATGGTGAACTTCATGTGTCGGACTGTAGGAATCATCTTCTCTTGTCCCTCATGATAGCCTAGGGTTGTTTGCTAACCTGTAATGATGAGCTGTGAAGATGGAGGTTGCGAGTTTGAATTTCCCCTAGGCATGTGGGGATTTTTTTCCTTGTCATTCTTTCTATTGAGAATATTTTGTTTATTTGGCTTCATTCAATACGGAGAAAGTAGAAAACTATTCTTGAACACAAACTTTGTCTTGCTAGGAAGTCTAACAACAACACTGAGGCAACATTTAAAAAGTACATCCATCCAGCGTGGAAGGAACATCAGAAGTCGATTCAGCTTTCATTTTGGAACTATTTTTCAACCGTGTTTAGGCAGCAACAAAAAACCCACCAGGAAATGTTTATCCAACTTCAAAATGTTTGCTGGGCAGCAATAAAGAGGATTGAAATAATCCATTCTGCTAAAAATCAAAGCATTAACAAGTTCTTCAGAGTCATGGCAAGTCTTATTTTGGTGATATATTCCTAAGATGGAGGAAGGCTATGTTTGTAATGAAATCAGTGTGGGGTTTAAAACTTACCACAGAATCTAAAATGACTCCAAGACTTAACTTGTGGTTTTACCTTATCAGCTAATTTTCCTAACTTACGAAAAGAAGGTCATGTTTGGGTTTAGGCCCACTGAAAAGAGCTTCCATTTTATCTTCATTAACCCTAGTACTGCCAAATATACGACCAGCTAGACGACCAGCAGTGAGTGAAAACACCAGAAGCGATCAATATAGTACAGACGCCCAGCAGTACACAAAACTTATCTGGGACCTCAATATACTGAGGTCCTGCAGTACTAGGGTTAAGTGTAAAATAAATTACTTAGACAAAATGGTGTCCCTTCAGGTCCGAGAGAACATACATGAATAAGTCAGACAATAATTAACAATAACGCTTGTAAGGTCTGGTATCTTGGGGAGGGATGGGGTGGCAAAATTGTATGTTTGTGTGCTTATTGGTCCGAAAAATAATAAAAATACTTGGATATAGACAAAACGGTGAAAGTTCAGTATGTTACTGTCATCTGGCTCTTTAGAAACTTACAGCTGTGTATCATCTGCATAGCTGTGGTCATGAATGTTATGCTGACTGATAAGGCTGTCAAGTGGCAGCATCTCTCATGAGAACAGTAATGGATCAGGACAGCTGCCCTGTGGAACACCATAGTGATTGCCGTGAGTAGGGTACGATCTGAACCATTCAAGAGCGTTTTCCAAAAGACCTACCCTGGTGCTCCACTTCATGAGTCAGCTTATCAAACGCTGCACTTAAGTAAAACGAGGACAGCAACCTTGTTTAGCATCATAGGTTAATCTGAGGACACTTAAAGCCTTGGTGAGGGCAGTGTCTGTGCTGTGATTGGCTCTTTAACCAGACTGGAACATATCAAGGATGTTATGTTCCTTTAAGAAAGCATTAAAGTGCATGAATAAACTCGTTCCTAATCCTTTGCTAACAAAAGTAAGACCTGATATGGTATTATTTAGATTTGCATCAATCCAGGACATTTGCTGCCTAATCTGTGCAACTGTTACCCCAGCGAGGTAAACATGGCTGACTCAGACACATTTAACCTCGCAAGGTTTGTGACTCATCAGTCCATCCATCCCGTCCTCCATCTGCACTGACACACACGCAGCAGCATCATCGTTTTGTCTTATCAGCAAGTGTCTCTCCTAATTGCCTCTCAAACCCTGTGGAGCAAATTAAAAAGTTGGTCACATTTTGCTTACTTGCTTTTCTCTTTGTTTCAGCCTTACTGTAGATAAAAGAGCATTACAGTAAAAGATAAAGCATCAACACTCTGCCCCTCTAGACTTGTGGGTAGAAACGCCATAAAACTGCAGAGCCCATATGGTGGTGTGTATGTGTGAGTTTCTCATTCGCTTTGAATGGGGTGATGTCACGGGTTGCGGAACTGAATTGTGGATCTGTTGCTCTGGTTTGTCTGCGGTGAGGAGTTCAGAAAAGTTCAACTCTTACAGCTGATGCACCAGCCAGTCAGGGCAGTCTACAGCTGTGAGCCAATCAAATCTGTGAAAAAAATCCGGCGAGCACGACATGGTTGAAGAAGTTGATGACTGTGGGTCATCGTCACCGTATTCTCATCTTTTCTCTTTTTGTTTCTCCTCGTCCGTGGCTGATGGAGTCCCGTCTCTGAGCCCACTTCTGTTCGAGGTCTTATCCTGTTAAATTCAATCGGTGGAGACAGAGTTGGTTCATCCATCCATTTTTGTTCCGTTTATCTGGATCCAGGTCACAGGGGGCAGCAGTCTAAGCAGAGCAGCTTTTTCAGGCATTCCCAGCGTTTAACTAGCGTTTGCCGACTTAGGAAAAATTTGGTAAAAACACGTCAAATGAGTTATTGGTAAGTTTTGTATAAGTTAAGAGCGCGCTAGTATACGTTGTAGTACGGCGAGGTCATTGAAAAATTTTAAGCTCGCACAAAATTTCCGACGTATGCCAGCGTATGGCTCATGTGTCCTGCATACGTGGGCCATAAGTTGTAGGTAAGCTATGCGATCGTTGACACACGTTCACGCCAAAGCCCGAACGCGGAGTTCTGATTGGCTGCCCCTCAGTTCCAAACAGCAGGTGGGCGGGGCTTCTGTGCCTGACTGACAGCATACAGATCAAAGAGGAAGAAAAACTGGATCAAACTGAGTTGACTCTCTTCCAGTTAGTCCCATGTTAATGAAAAAATCAAGTGTTATCTTTTTCCTTTCATTTTTCAAACTATAAAGCATGTTTTTATTGTCACTGTGATGAAAAGAGGTGGGAAACAACGCTTTGAGAATCTGTACCTTCTTTTATAAGTTGACAGTAAAGTGCTTAGAAGTTGGATTGAAAATTAGTCGTGAGAAAGTTTTCCAATAAATTTCACTGAACTACAGTCTTCATCATTCGGTCAATTAAACCGTTTTTGAAACAGATTAAAGCACTTCTTTTTTTTTCTGTTTATTCATTGCAGTTCAAGGAGAAAGTAAACTTCAAAGCATCAACACATTAAAAAAGATCAAGCAGAACTGTTTTTCACACTAATATGTCATCCATGGTTTCTTGTTAAAGCTGAATTAAATCACACGATCCATAAAGTACAAAAACAAACACTCGAGGTTAACATTATATGAGTAATGAGTGTGAATTGGGGCACTCCATTGTTTCCCCTGTGGTGTTATTTCCCTTCATTCAGTCCAAGAACCAGCTACACATGCAGTCTAATTCTCACTCTTTTTCCATACTGAACAACTGGTGCTGAACAAAGAGAGGCCGAGTATTCATTCCCTTCCATTCCATTCCAGTCTGAAACACTGCGATGAAGCAGCAGGAACTACCCACCTACCCTGCCCCAAACCTTAAAAGAACTTTTTACTTTTTACCCCTTCCTCAAGAATTCCTCGGATGACAGTAAAAACATTATCTGTCAGCAAATTCCATTAAAAATGTTGCACCCGTTGAGAGGTCCAAGATGATGGCTGTAAATGCCTCGGCGCTAGCTTTCCACATGAAGCGTGGGAAATTTCATACAGAATGTTCGCTGCACGGACAAAAGTATTGGGCCACCTACACGTTACAGCGACATGCTACAAGCGCACAGTTCAGCTTATCCAAGACATTCTGAACATTTCTAAGCCTTCAGCTTTGTGGGAACAGTTTGGGGAAGGAACTTTTCTGTCCCAGCATGACTGTGCCCCAGTGCACAAAGCAGACGCCGTGAAGGCAAGGCTGGATGAGTTTGTAGCGGAAGAACTTGACTGGCCCGCACAGAGCCCCGACCTCAACCCCGTCCAACACCTTTGGGATGAACTAGAACAGAGACTGTGAGCCAGGCCCTCTCATCCAACATCAGCGTCTGACCTCACTAATGGATAAAAATTCTGCTGCAAAGGGGGACCAACTCCATATTAATGCCTCTGGATTTAGAGAGGGAGGTCAGAAAAGCTGCTGTAGATGTGAGGTGTAGGTGGCCCAATACTTATGTCCAGTTTCAGTCACATCTGCGCTGGCTGTTGTCCATGCCCAGATGTTGCTGCTTTCTGACTTCAGAAGTGACATTCAGTAGGAGTTATCAGTCATAAACCCTGACATAAACATTAATTAGCACTTGCTGAATATTCCTTACTTTTCTGTTTAAATGTACTAAACTGTTAAATGGATGCGTTTGACTGACAGAACCATAGTGACTGGAGGACTTTGTGTTTGTGTGGTTCACCCAGCAGGGTTTCAGATGTTGTCTCTGCTCAAACACACAAACTTGAGTCTCGTCCAAAATCCAGACGCAGAATTCTGCGGTCGCCCCCGACCCTTTCACGTCGTTTCTGTTGTTCGTGTTTCCTTTGGTCGTGTGATTTCTGCTGTTTTAAGTCACACTGTCTTCTCGCTTTTCCACAGAAACTCATCGGGGCCCCATAACGGCTCCCGCTCAGACATTTCTGGGTCAAAACCCCTCACCGAGGAGCCTCGCTAATCAAAAAATAATTTTCCCCCTGTACACCTTGCCGCCTTCCCTCGGCGGTGAAATGTCATCCTGCCGTTACGTCGCCCCGGGGGCTGGAATAGAGGGCTCCTCAGCAGGTTTGCTTCAGAGAAATACCTGAACTGCAGCTGCAACCCTGCACCAGCACGAGGAGCAGGACTGAATTTCTCTGGGAGGGGTGCTCGGACAGGGGAAGGAACCAGCTGTGAATGACAGGAAGGGGCCACGCATTGGCAGCGGGACGCGGGGCGGGACAAACCCTGGGAAAAGCTCCCTACACCCAGCGCAGACACACAACCAAACAGCACGGCACAATGACGGAGCCCCTCCCAGAGAGAGCGCCCCCCCCGGCTGGCTGGCTGGCTGGCTGGCTGGCTGGCTGTGGAGTGGGCTTGTCATCTCTCTGCCTGAGAACACTCCTCTCGCTCACTTTCCTCTGTGACTCAAGAGCGCCCCCCGTAGGAGGAACATGCCCGCTCCAGCACGCTGAACTCATGAAGAGTCAGCAACACAGAGAAACATGATGTCCTGATTAATAGTTAATTAACAGAACTCAGATGTCAAAACAATGTTTAAAAAGACATTTTCTCCCCTGCTGCGTCTCTCCTGGCGGCTGCGTGTATCGTTTAAAGCTACTTCACTACGGAAGGCAAACGCTGCCAAAATGAAATGAGTTCATTCACGTGAATGTAAGAAAATACACTCAGAATAATGTGAACAATACGTCATCAGTGAGGCTGTCAGAACATTTTTTAAATATATATTTCATTCCTTCCTGTCACTCCTGAAACATTTCATAGTGTGTATTTTCATACTGTACATATTGTTTACAGTGTTTAACTCTACACTTATTTATGTTACATATGGACATTCATACAGGCAGGTTTGTTTATCTATTTTTATCATAGGTCGTATCTCTCAAATTTAGAATAATTTATATATAACTGAGTATCTGTACACACACACACACACACACACACACACACACACACACACACACACACACACTGACGCTTCACTGTGACCCTTGACATTTTCACATTTCAAATATTCATATTTATTATATTTTATATACTGTACAGTGTTTAAATTTAGAGTTATTTATGCTACATATGGCAATTCATAAAGTTTTTTTATTATATTTATTATCTCTCATATTTATATACATTATCTACTGCCTTTCAAATTTATATCTATGTATGGCTGATTGTACATAATACAGTTTTAAAGTACTATACATATATATATAATGTGTGTGTGTGTGTAGGTGTGTGTGTGTGTGTGTGTGTTATATCCCTACACATATGTAAACAAAGGTAAATTATAGAGGCAAATTAAAATGAAAATATTTCATTTTTATATGTTAATTAATGGATATGTTAATTGGATTATTTAATTGCCCGTCTATTTAATTTTTGAGTCTTTTCATTTTGTTTTTGGCAGTTTTCAACCACAGCATTTTAAAGTTAATTCAAATTAAAACAAAATAATGTTTATTCACAGGTTACCTTCAGTCACATTAAGAAACATGAGACAGGAAGGACTGACGCGGCTGAACTTTCAAAATATAAATATTAATAATATTTGAAAATATGCTGTTGCTACAGAAGCTGATCCCAGGTCAGCTCAGAGACAGCGTGTCCCGGTCTGTGCCGGGGCCTCCTCCCACCTCACCTCGGAGGTGTCCACGGGCCCTCCTGGTCAGATGTCTTTGGATGTGGGGGAGCAGCAGATCCACTCTGAGCCCCTCGTCGGTGACGGAGCTCCTCGCCCCGACTTTAGGCAGAGCCCAGAGCGCCTTCGGTGGAAGCGCTTCTCATCAGTCACTACTGAGAGCTCACAGCTGAGGGTAGGACTGTAGACCGTGAGGTATCTGACCTGTTGTTACAGGTCCTTGTTACAGGTTCCTGGAGAACTTGTTGCTCATTTACGGCAGGCGTTGGACTCTGCAGGATCCTCTTCGCAGTTCTTATGGGCCTGATTTCGAGGGGCAGCCCGTTTCCACTCTGGTGGTCTCAGGATCTCCTCCCTGCTTTTGGCAGATGATGTGACTCTTCTGGCTTCATCAGGCGGTGACACTTGGGCGGTTTGCAGCTGAGGGTGAAGCGGCAGGAATCTGAGGCCGTGGTTCTGAGGGCGGGTGGTGGGAGGAGCTTAAGCTCCTTCCGCCTCCGAAGAAGGACGCTCTTCTTGTTTATCGCGGCGGGAGACGACACAAAACAGTTTATGACCGAGTGAAATCATGTGATCTGATCGGCTGGTGCGATGTTAAAACAATTTACGGTAAATTAGTGGCAGCTGAGGCTGCCAGCAGTTCACCAGAAAAAATACGGTGAAGTTATGTACTGTTCCTTGATTTACGGTACTTTAATGTAATATAACGTTTTAGATTTCACAGTCTGTTACTGTTGCCATTAGACAGCTTTTTACCGTAATTTTACGGACGTCTGACGGGGTGAATGTGACAGCTGATGATGACTCCATAAACCCGTGTGTGTGTGTGTGTGTGTGTGTGTGTGTGTGCTAACCCCCCTCCCTCCTCCCGCATTTCACCTCTTTTGTTTTGCTCGGCGGAGGGCCCTCCTCCCCTCCTTGCCTCCTCCCCTCCTCGCCTCCTCAGAGGCTCAGAAGAAGAAGAAGAGGGGAGAGGTGGTGGTGGTGGTGGTGGCGGCAGCGGGGGGTGTTTTGGTTAGAAAACTTTTTCTCCAAACGCACGCCAACCACCCCCCGCCTCCCCTCCATCCAACCCTTTTCAGGTCCCAGAGCTCTCCCCGCTCCATCCCTGTATCCAAACCCCCACTGCACTCAGCATCTGCTCAGAGGATGAATAAATGAAGCGCTCCCTCTCCCCCCCCCTGACTGACAGAGGCCCGTCTTAATTGTGGCTGAAAGCTGGCTTTTCTCCCTGCTAATTAGCAGATTGCGGCGTTAAATGATTCAAAAAGTCGGGGCTTATACGGCCGCTGCCGATCATCACTTATTCACGCGGTGAGCGGCGCTTTGTGCGAACATCGGCGCCCGAGGTAAATTAATTTACTCCAATTAGCAGCCACTGTCAGCGCGCATCACCGGCTCCCATCTTCAGGACGCGTCTTTAAAAAGTAATGCTCTTATTTTGTCCTCTGGTTTTGTTACATCTGATGTTCGCTGGAGGGAAACGGGGCAAACATAAAGAGACCGCAGGAAGTCTCTGTCACACACACACACACTGAAGGAGGGGGCCAGGCGGGTGGAGGAAGCTGTGACATCAGTATCAGCATCTCACTGAAATCCAGGAGCGTCCGTCACTTTAACCGATGCTGTGAAATACAGGAGGAGACGCCCAGATGTGGCACAGCTGACATTTTCTTCAGGCTCACAGGTCACAGGGCCAGATGTCAGCTAGCTGAGAAAAGGATATCATAGTTTCTGAAATAAAGATAAAAACTCGATTTCAGGTACAACAAGAACTGACTGCAATGCCACTGTATGGACAAAAGTATTGACCCGCTCCTTTTTTTCACTGAATCCAGGTGTTTGATTCAGTCCCAGCCAGCAGCTGGCCACGCAGTCTGCCTTTACAGACATAAACAGCTCACTGAGTCCCAGCGTGGTACTGTAACAAGATGTCACCCCTGCAACAAGTCAGTGGTGACATTTCATCCCTCCTAGATATTCCACCGTCAGCTAGATTATTGCAAAGTGGAAGTGGGAGACCATGTAAAGTTACAGAGTGGGGTTGTCAAGTGCTGAGGCGTATAGTGTATACAAGCCTCCACCAGCCTGCTCTGTGAAGAACTGCAGAATTCCAAACCTCCACTGGCATCAGCACCAAAACCATGCGCCAGCAGCTTCGTGGCATGGGTTTCCACAGCAGAGCAGCTGTATTGCAAGCCTTACATCACCAAGCACAACACCTGAGTCTTGTGGACCAGGCTGCAGCCACTGGACTCTGGAACAGTTGACACGTGTTCTGTGGCGTGACGAATCACGCTTCTCTGTCAGTCTGAGTGATGAGTCTGGGTTTGGTGAACGCCAGGAAAGCGTTACCTGCCTGACTGTAAAGTTTGGTGCAGGAGGGATAAGATGCTATGGGGTGGTTTTTCTTGGGTTGACCTGGGTCAGTGAAAGGAAACCGAATGCTTCAGCTCACCAAGATCTTCTTCTTCTTCCAGCTGCTCCTGTTAGGGGTCTCCACAGCAGATCATCTGCCTCCATCTCACCCTCTACATCCTCTTCCCTCACACCAACCCTCTGCATGTCCTCCTTCACTCCATCCCTCAACCCCAAATTGCTCCTGATGTGTCATGGTCTTGTGTTTTTGCAGTTTGGTTTTCTTTATTTTTGAGTCTTTTCTGGGTTTTGGTATTCTTAGTTATGATCAGTATTGCTTCCTTGATTATTATGGTTTAACCCTGCCATCTTTGTTGCATTCCTGAGCTTACTGTTACTCCGTATGCTAGTTGTTTAGTTCTCCTTATGCTTCCTTGCGGTGTCCCTGTCTGCTGTCTTTTGTTCTCTGTCAGGTTTCATGTTCCTGTTTTACTTTGAAACCTTCCCAGTCTCATGCATTATGTTCAATTTACTTCCTGCCCCTGATTGTTGCCACCTGTGTTCCTCTCCCTCCTGTTTCTTGTTTGCTCGTCAGTCTGTGTGCTTTTATACTCGGTCCCCTTCAGTTCTGTGTCGGGTCTTAGATGTTTCTGCCTGCTTCAGGGGTGTTTTGGCAGCAGAAGGGGGAGCAACAAGATATTAGGCATTGATGGTGACTTTCCAGATGTGCAAGTTGCCAGTACCATAAGCACTAATGCACCCCCATACCATCAGAGATGTAGGTTTTTGAAGTGAGCGCTGATAAAGAAGACATACTTTAATGATCCTTATACAGGGAAATTATAGGTTCAGTTCACACAAACAGTCTTTTAGTTGTAACACGCTATTCACGCAGGAGGCCAGTGAACATCCAGGAGTCTAGAACGGGGTCTCGAATAGATGGGTCTTGAGTTGGCTTCCAGATCGAGGCAGGTCTTGAACCGGCGGCCCTCAGCAACCCTCTGGTGTCAGCTGAGTTTCCCAAAGGACTGAACCACTACCACCCCCACAACAAGCTGGATGGTCCCTCTTCTCTTTACTCCAGAGGATGTGACTCCATGACTACAGAACAGTGTGTCCCTGAACACAGAGATGTTTCCAGATTATTGGAATCATCTGATGATATTATGTACTGGAAAGGATGGAATATTCAAAGTCTTTGTAATTTTATGTTGAGGAACATTATTCTGAACTTGCTCCACAATTTGTAGGTACAGTTTCTGAACCTCTGCTCATCTTTACTTCTGAGAGACTCGGCCTCAATCACGTTTCTGGTCTGTTGCCAAATAATTTAAT
>VUQH01064595.1:4234-16908 GCA_015106775.1 Etroplus canarensis
AGGGCTGCGGCGTCTCAAAAAAAAAAAAAAAGAAAAGAGAAAAGCTCGAGTTTCCGAGGATGAAGCAAAGCTCTCCTTCCGCTGAGCGCGGAGTCTAGCAGCGGTGAAGCTGGGAATAAACCCGTGGCAGTGAGAATCCCGCTGTGTCCGGGTTATGAGGGGATAGCTGTGTCATAAAGCGCCGCTATTGTTGTTGTTGTTGTTGTTGACAGAAAGCGGCGGTCCCGCTGGCTAAAGCTAACGGTAGCTAAGTTGAGCTCCATAGCTGGCGCATCTCTTCCCCCCACGGGGGCTGCCGACGACAAGGTTAGTAACCGAAGCCCGTGAGCACAGCCACATTACCCATGAGGCTTTGTTCTGTTTACTTCACCTCCTCAATCTTAGCTTCGCCACTCAGACTCCTCTCCCCTCCCTCCACCACCCGAGATGATGTCACCATTTGAACATGACAAACACAAACCTGCACAGCTCCCTCTGTCTGCGCTGTTACACGGGGTTCCTTCCCCTCTGCAGACTCTCAGCTTTTTAAAGATCACTGCATATTTAAATCCTTGTGTCACCTCTTCTCATGCAGACTCCAGGATGCCAAAGGAGGCAGACCACCTCGAGGGAGGAGGAGGAGGAGGAGGAGGCAAGGAGTCGAAGGAGGAGCAGAGGCAGGAGGCCTCTAAGGAGATGGTGAGGAAGAGGGTCCGGGCAAACACTCCGAGTCCTCACAGAGGCAGCACTCCACAAGGTGAACAGGCTGATTATAAGTGTTCCGCGGTCGGTAAGGAGATCCCAGTTATTTAACAGAGACTTTGGAAAAATAGAGAATGTATTAAACTTTTAAAAGAAAAAGGGGCAAGGCTGAAATGGTTTGGACATGTGCAGAGGAAGGATGGTGGATACAGTTCCTTGCAAAAGTATTTGCCCCCGTTTGCATCTTTCCTCTTTGTTTTCTCTTAGGCCACACACACACACACACACACGGAGTACTTTGTAGAGCCACCTTTTGCAGCACTTACAGCTGCGAGTCTCTTAGGGCACGTCTCTATGAGTTTGGCACATTTGGCCACTGGAATTTTTGCCCATTCTTCAAAGCAAAACTGCTCCAGCTCTTTCAGGTTGGATGGGTTCTGCTGGTGTACAGCAACCTTTAAGTCATGCCACAGATTCTCAGTTGGACTGACGTCTGGGCTTTGATTAGGCCATTCCAACACATTAACACATTTCCCCTTAAACCACTCAAGTGTTGCTTTAGCATCATACTTAAGCTCATTGTCAAGGTGAACCTCTGTTCCAGTCCCAAAACCCTGGAAGACTGGAACAGGTTTTCCCCAAGATTTTCTCTGTATTTAGCAACATCCATCATTCCTTCAGTTCTGACCAGTTTCCCAGTCCCCGCCAATGAAAAACATCCCCACAGCTCAATTCTGCCACCACCATGCTTCACTGTGGGATGGTGTTCTCGGGTGATTAGAGCTGTTAGGTTGGTGACAGACATAGCATTTTCCTTGAAGGCCAGAAAGTTCAGTTTAGTCTCCTCTGACCGGAGGACCTTCTTCCATATGTCTGGGGAGTCTCCCACATGCGTTTTGACATTTTTCTGTAAGCACTGGCCTTTATCTGGCCACTCTTCCGTAAAGCCCAGCTCTGTGGAATGTATCGCTTATAGTGGAGTAGTCCCTACTGTGGAGCTTTCCAGCTCCTTCAGGGTTACCTTTGGTCTCTTTGTTGCCGCTCTCATTAACGTCCTCTTTGCCTGGTCCGTGAGTTTTGGTAAACAATTCTTTTCTTTTTGAAAATGAGGTTGTTAAATTTCATGAATTGCACAGCCCTAAAAGCGAGTTAAAAGTTACTAATTTCTCATGCTCACTCCATAAATGTGTCACCCGTGAGATCTTCTAAATATATGTGAGAATATGTCCTGAAAGACGCAACACAAATGGTCAGCAGCCTGGTTTTAGCTGGGATCTGATCTCCTTCTGGTTGCACGCTCAGTTTCTCTGTTCAAGCATGTGGTCTTAACCCTGTTTTTGACCAGAGGCGAAGAACCATGAATATTTCAGTTCACAAGCACGGGCCTTCAGGGGTTTTCAGATAAAATCTTGTCTGTGGTGCTCTCTGCTTTGAACAACTTAACTCAAAGTGTAAATTGTTTTAAATACACTTTATTAGGTACACTTTGCTAGTCCTGAGACTCCCTTTTGCCTTCAGAACTGCCATAATTTTTAATAGCATACATTCAATAACGTGCTGGGAACATTTGTGAGATTTTGGTCCATATTGACACATAATTGGCTGATTGATATTTGAATTAACAAGCAGTTTAACAGGTGTACAGCTGTGTAACAAAGTGATGAGGACCCAGAATTATATTTCCAGCACAATAGCTTGGTCCCTATACCTGGACACACCAAATTTGATAGATTCTGTTTTTTTCTGCTTTATTGCTATGTGTTCTGCCTTTTAAAAATAGGATGCATGCAAAGATGCTTGTCGCGTAATATGATGCTGTTTCTGTACTGGACTCATTTACCTATGACACAGTGTATATTAAAGATTCTTGTCAAGAGGTCTTAAAAACCTTTTAGACTTGTGTATGACACTAAAAGATTAGCATTGTCAGTTCTGTTTTAGAAAATGCTCTCATGTGTTTTATTCGCAGCAATTGCTCGAACGGTGACTTCATTAGTGTGAGTGGAACATTGTGACTTTTTGTTTGTGATCATGGTTATGAGGCACAAAAATACAGACTTTGCTCAAAGGCACATGGCTGCTGAACAGAGAGCTTTGTAGAGACTCTGATGGCTTGAGGGGATCAATACTTCTCGTGCTTAGTTTTGTGAAACATTCACACTAGATCCACTTGGAAGTGAGAGCTAATATACAATACAGATGAGTTTATTTCCAGTTTGTGGCAGCAGAAGGGCTATGTGTTTCTCAGCTAAAGGACATTTAATTTTTGAAAGACAGACATGTGATTTTGTACAAATATATACATTTTCTCCTCCCAGCCAGCCCACCCAGGTTTGTGTCTGTGGAGGAGCTGATGGAGACGGCTAAAGGAGTCACCAACATGGCTTTGGCTCATGAAATAATGATCAACCAGGCTTTTCAACTCAAACCCACAGCGCTTCCTGAAGGAAGGTGAGGACCGGCTCTGAAACTTCAAATGAGTTCTTTCTTGCTGCGGATATAAAAATTTATGTGTCGCCCTGGTACAGTTTGGAGCGCAGGGTGAAGGAAATCATGCACAAAGCATTCTGGGATTGTTTGGAAGCTCAGCTCAAGGAGGATCCACCATCATATGGACACGCCATCAAACTTCTGGCTGAAATTAAAGAGGTGAGGTGTTGAAGCTACAATCATTCAAATTCCTCCATCAATCATACATCTGTAGATTTAACTGTTCTGCCTTCCTCCCCTCTCTTCCAGACACTGCTGTCTTTCTTGCAACCAGGACATGGTCGGCTGCGCTCTCAGATTGAGGAGGTTTTGGATTTGCCTCTGATCCAGCAGCAGGCTGAGAACGGAGCTCTTGACATCGGCCGACTATCCCAGTTCATCGTGTGGATGATGGGCTCACTGTGTGCCCCCAGCAGAGACGAGGACATCAACAAGCTGAAGCAGATCACCGAAATTGTGCCTCTGCTCAAGTAAGCCATGAGAGGCAGATTATTATTAGCTCTGTGTGTTCCCAGCTGTGGTTTATTTTTAGATTTTGTAATTTCATTCCCGTAAATTACAGAGTGATGGCACTATGGTCCAATAGAAGACTTGATTCATAGCTTCCCTATCCTGGTGCAGACATACTGAGAGTGAATTAAAAGTTTAGCTTTAGCTCGTAATGTAAATTTCATGAGGAATTGTTCTAATTTGTGTATCTTTTTTTATCTGTCATCTTTTAGGGCCATATTTTCTGTGCTGGATCTGATGAAGATGGACATGGCTAACTTTGCCCTGAGCAGCATTAGGCCTCATTTGATGCAGCAGTCTGTTGAGTACGAGAGGAACAAGTTCCAGGAGTTTTTGGAGAAACAACCTTGTAAGAGAGAGCTCTTCCACTGAGTCACATACGATGCTATTAACCTTAAACAATATATACACCATTTGGACAAAATTATTGGGTCATCTACACATTAAACTACTGGATGTCATTCTAAATCCATAGGTGTTAATATGGAGTTGGTCCCCCTTTTGCAACTATAACGGCTTTCACTCTTAAGGGAAGGTTCTCTACAAGATTTTGGAGTGTGTCTTTGGGAATTTTTAGCTATCCATCCAAAAGCGCGTTTGTGAGGTCCTACACTGATGTTGGATGAGAGGGCCTGGCTTGCAATTTCGAGTTCATCCCAAAAGTGTTGGATGGGGTTGAGATCAGGCCTCTGTGTGGGCCAGTCAAGTTCCTCCCCACCAAACTCATTAACCCGTGCCTTTCATGCATTTCATGAATGATGATGCGGTCAAACCACAAGCAGTTGACAATGAGAGGCTCCAGTTTGACTCGTAATAGCTCAGCTTTTCAGGTTAGAAAGGCTAGCTTGATAGTGCAACTCGTTGAAAACAAGGGGATCCTGGACTGTGTGACTGTATGTTTCTTACCTTTGTGTGTTTTACTGTTGGAAAAACAAGTGAAATTCTTCAACACTTGACTGCTTTGATTTGGTACAGTGCAATGGACTGAGCTTGGAAATGATGAAAGAATAATAAATAATAAAATTATTCTTTCTCCATCAGATGCCTTAGACTACACTCAGAAATGGCTTGAGGACACAGTGAAATGCCTGAACGATGAAGCAGCTGCAGCAGCAGGTGGTGCTACATCTGACGCTCCCTCACTCCACCCCCTCAGTGTCCATAATCATGCCTATCTTCGCCTGCTCAGGTGGGATCACACCTCAGACCCCTTTCCAGAGGTAAACCCTTTCCATCACTGTGTGTTCCTGCTTGTTTATATCTGATTTCTTGTATCTTACTCTTCATCCGCTTCATCTACTTCTGCTTTCAGACAGTGTTGATGGATCAGGTTCGGTTCCAGGAAATGCAACAGGAGGTCAAGCGGTTGGTTCTGCTATCGTCTGTGCTCCTCATTGTCTATACTACAACTGGGGAGGCCATCTCAGGCCTGCCAGGACTGATGGAGACCCTTAAAAACACTGTCAATATCTTGCTTGCAGACATGCACGCACCGTAAGTACGAACATTTTTACATTTAATAAAGCTACAGTGGGCATTTGTTTCGGTTCACCTTCTCAAGCACTGATTGTTCTCCATGTGAATAATCAAAGAAGAATTAAGGTGAGTTTGTAAAGATCAAAATGTGACTGAACTGATTTCTAGGAAGTTAGAATTTTCCAGTAATGCATTCATTTAATTGGGTCTATATGGTTTGACTCGAATGATGCAAAATGTGACCCCCTTTGGATTAGTTTGCGTTTTCATGGTGACGTCCTCTGGAAAGGCCACGTGCTTGCAAACACTGTATGGACAAAAGTACTGGACCACACCTCCTAATCACTGAATTCAGGTGTTTCGTTCAGTCTCATTGCCGCAAGTGTATAAAATCAGTCACCTAGCCATACAGTCTGCCTTTACAAACTTTTGTGAAAGAATCGGTTGTTCTCAGAGAATTTGAGCATGGTACAGGGTTGGCAGTATCCCCTAAGTATAGTGGTTTACAAATGTGCCTTACAAGCGAAAGGTCCCTGGTTCGATTCCAGGTTGGGACACAAGCCCCTCTCACCATGGAGGGTTGTGTCAGGAAGGGCATCCAGTGTAAAACTTCTGCCAAATTACCAAAGAGGATTAATCTGTTGTGGCAACCCCTTGGGGAAAATACAAGGGAGCAGCCGAAGGTAAAATTTTTTACTGTAATAGGATGGCAGTGTTGCAGAAAGTCAGTTGCGGAAATTTCTTCCCTCCTTAATATTCCATGATCAACTGTAAATGGTATGATTGCAAAGTAGAAGTTTTTAAGAACCACAGAAACTCAGCCATGAAATGGCAAATGACGTGAAGTTACAGAGCGGGGTCTCAATATGCCTAAAAGTTGCCAACACACTGCTGACTTAGTTAGTGCAGAGTTCCAAACTAAAGATTGGTGAACGAGGGATAATGTTACTGGGGTGTTTTTTGGGGGTTTTGACCTGAGCCCTTTGGTTCCAGTGAGAAGAAATCTTAATGCTTCAGCGTACCAAGACATTTTGGTGAATTCTATTCTTCCAACTTTGTAAAAACCGTTTGGTGAAGGCCCTTTTCTGCTCCAGCATGACTGTGCCCCAGTGTACAAAGCAAGGTTCATAAAGGTATGGTTGGATGAGTTTGGTGTAGAAGAACTTGACTGACCCACACAGAGCCCTGACCTCAACCCCATCCAACGAGAAAAAAAAGATTGTGAGCCAGGCCCTCTCTCCAACATTGTCTATTCAAGCTTCGTTGTACATACAGTGCCAACACTCTGCATGATACAAGTGTGTACCTTCAGTTGCTCCCTTGTATTCTCCACCAAGGGGTCGCCACAGCGGATTAATCTGCATTGGTAAATTTGGCAGAGGTTTTACGCCGGATGCCCTTTCTGATGCAACCCTCCATGGTGAGAGGGGCTTGTGTCCCCACCTGGGATTGAACTAGGGACCTTTCACTTGTAAGGCGAATGCGTAAACCACTATGCTACCGGGGACAATATACTCTGCGTGACACAGGTGTATTTCCGAAAAGCTGTACCTTTTTGGAACCCTAGTACTAGCTTAACCACATACATTGCTACAAAACTAAAACGTTTTGTCTGTCTTAAGTTCTTTTAGCGTACAGGAGGCCTTAGCTACCATTGGTGAGAAACTGTGTGTTGAGCTGAGTCAGTGTCTGAGCCAGCATGGCTACTCTCCATTCTCAGCTGACCGGAAGAGCACTCTCATGGGGCAAATCTCCGCCACCGTCCAACCAGACAACACAGTCCGCATGCTAATGGGTAAGACTGGTGATAACTTCCTTAGGGTTAGAGGCAACACCTACACCGTATAGTTGAGTGTGTTGTTTGATTGTGTGTCATTTGTTGACAGTAAAACCTCTCCTCTCCTCTCAGAATCTCGGGTTCAGCGCTACCTTCTGGCTTCCCTGGAGTGCAGCCAACATAAGACTCCTCCTCCTCTCCCAGGAGGCCTGGCTCCAATCAGCAAGGAGCTAAAAGAGCTTGCCGTTCACTTCAGCCGCCTTGTCAATTACAACAAGCTGGTCTTTTCCCCATTCTACCAAAAGATCCTTCAGAAAATACTGTCATCAGGGGCGAGTCCCAGCGCAGAGACATAAACATTACAGTATGGAGGAAAAGAGATGTGGAGAGTGGCCTGTGATTTTGCTGTTTCTCTTCACTAGTAACGGTTAAGGTTTAGAGAAACGAGCTGAGGGAGCTGATCTGTAGTCAGTGAGTCAAGCTCACACAGTGTGCACCTTAAATAAAGTCAATTAATAAACAGTATTTGATATCTGTACCATACCTGGCAGAGTCCTATAACCACGTACAGTATTTAATTATAAAATTAAGTCAGTAAGAAAAAAACATCAGATTATGTATTGTTCTAGTTTCAAAGTAGGAAATCACTGGACCAAGCTACCATGGCCGGCAGTTAAACCGCTGACCTTACGACTGATAGACGCTCTACTGCCTGAACCATTGCCAGTATGTGGGTTTTTTTGTTGCTCTTGTTGTTGTTGTTGGTTAGTCTCTTCTTAAAAGGGACAAACAACATGAAATGACATGCAAAACCCCCCTAGGCCCCCTGTTAGTACAACATCCTTCCTAAACTGGAAATTGCCAATATCTCAGACAAGTCCCAACACCGCCCCTGCCTCAGGAGTTGTCAGGAGAATGTGTCCATTTTGTTACATTTCTCAAGAAAGAGCTGTAATGTCCCTGCATAAAGGGGCATACAAATGTAAAAAAAAAAAGGGAATTCTGTATAACCAAGTTAATCGAGTCATAAACCATTCCTTAGACAATTTCCCAGCAGCTACAACTCTCTTAAAACATTGTATTTCCACCGGGGGCTAATAAGGTATTCTGATACTGATTCCTAATTTACGCTAATTCCTACACTAAGATATTTGATAAATACAAATTAAGTATTGAATGACAGCATTCTGTACATAACAGTTTTTAAACTTGCTGATTGTGACGCTGTTTAATTGGCACTCAAAGCAGCTGTACATGCTGTCTTTTACACTGGACAATACATTGGATCGAAAGGCTCTACACACCTCCAACTTTTCAACATCTAGTTTCTACACTTCTGTAAGTACAGTTTTTAAACTTTTAGACAGAACCGGGCCAGTTAAAATGCTCTGCAAAAGTCTTGATCCACCCCTCATTTCTTTACATTTTGCTTCCAAAAAAGCCAGACCTTTTTTGTAATTTTTAAAAGTGATCTTGAGCAATAGGTCTCCAGGCTTTCTGAAGGTCTTTCAAAGTTTTTCTTTGGACATTGCCAGCTTTTTCGCTCATTTTCAATCCACTCCTCATACCTCACCATTTTTGGAGGAATGTTTTTTGTTTGTTGAGCCACTCACCACTGACCTATGACTCATCCAGGCATAAAAAAGCACTTAACAGAAGAGATGAACCAGTGCTGTGTCTACACACAACAGACAACAGAGCAAAAAAACAATTTTAAAATGTATCTTTGGGGACTTTGTGCCTGTCAGCCTGTCACAAAATCACATTTCCATTTCTTTAGTTGACTATGAAAAATGACAACCATATTACAGTTTG
This sequence comes from Etroplus canarensis, assembly GCA_015106775.1. NCBI lineage: Eukaryota > Metazoa > Chordata > Actinopteri > Cichliformes > Cichlidae > Etroplus > Etroplus canarensis. The sequence continues at coordinate 12,984 of VUQH01064595.1, forward strand.
ACAGGCATAAAATAGCATTTTTGCACCAGCAAAGTGATTCTCAAAGAACTATCACTTGAAATGTGGCATATATCAGCACAGTATGCAGTGTGTCCTTAAAAATGTGAGGAAACAGGACAAATGGAGGACAAAAGAAGAATTGGCAGTCCTAAAAAAAAATATCCACAGCAGATGAACAGTATCTGAAAGTGATGTCCTTAAGAAATAGGGGGAAATCCAGCAAAAACCTGGCACAGGGCCTGAGAGATGCAGCTAGCATTTCAGTTGATCCTACTGTTCGCCAAAGCCTTATCAGAAATGTTCTTAATGGAACGCAGGCTGTCAAGAAGCCATCTTAAACAAGAGAAACAGAGAGAAAAGACTGAGTTATGACAAACTACATAAGAACTAGAAAATCATTGGCGACAGGTCTTGCCAGAGTCCGGACCTCAACATTATTGAAGCAGTGTGGCATCACCTTGACAGAGAACAAAAAAATCATTTAAAAAAATGCAGCCTGGAGAACTATTCCTCTAGATTACTTAAAGAAATGTTAGACATCTTGCCTAAGAGAGTTCAGGCTGTGTTGAAGAATAAAAGTGGTCATACCAAACATTGACTTTTAAGCCTGTTAGAATTGTACAAAGTGTTTTCCTCATGTACTGTATTTTTGTAATAAATCATTGCACCTATTTCCCATTTTCCTAGCAGAACATAAAGAAATAAGGAGTAGCTCAAGACTAATCTGACTCCTTGTAGTAACTTTAGAATAGAAAAACTACAGTGACTCATCAGTTCTCTTAAACAGATTCTCAATAAAAAAGCAAAGTAGTGTTTTTCCTTAAATGTCAAACCATTTTAAACCAGAGCCAGTCCTAGCAGCAAAGGTCAGCTGTCAAAACTCTGCCGGCCCTGAATCTCTGCTCTGGCTCATAGTGAAAAGAAAAAGATCACTTTTCACAAATTTAACTGTTGAAAATTAAGGCGTGTAGACTTTTTGTACCCATAGTATGTGCAGAAGAGAATTTTTTTAATAGTTTACAGTAAACTAGATAAAAGTAAAATAACCCAAAAAAGTAATACTATAAGTTGTACTAAGGGACTTTTGTTATGGACCAACTTGAACTGTTTCTATTACAATGGTTACTTTAAATTATGTTTATGTATATATTTCTGATGTTTATGTTTTTTTAAAGACGAAGTGAGAGCATTTCATTTTAACAAACACTTTTCTTTGGGGTTTGGCTTTTCTCATGCATTTTTTACAACTTACCACACAGCTGCTTGTAACACTGTTTCACTCCTCCAGGCAGAATGACATCAGCCGTTCCCCAAATGAACAACATACTGACTGATCACATTGACTACACTTTGAATGTTCATTGAACGTGACAATAAAGTGCTGTTTGCCCCACACAACAGTCTGTTTTTTTAAGATCCTTCTACATCTTATAGAAGGGTTTGTCCAGAGATGCATCAAATAGCCTGGTGAAATACACACATTTTATAATGGTGTGTGTGTGTACATATATATATACTGAGCATTACATGAAATCAGATTAAAACACCCATCATTTTCACCAGGTTGTGTGCATGCTATACATATATCAGAAGGTAGATGGCACCACAGTTGTGTTCATGCAATAAAATCAAACTATCAAATACTTGCAAAACCAAAGGGCGGATTGCACTTCAAAACAGCATCTCTTTGATCTCACGTTTACTGGCAATAATAGAAGTTAAACCAATTATCTTTAAGTTTGCCTGAGAATGTGCTTGAACATGTCTGCAAAGAAAACAAGCAATAAACTTGTACAGCAACATGACCAGATGGGAATAAAACCATAAACCAAGAAGCATGGACTTTGCGTGTTTTAGAACTGACTGAGACCTTATGTTCAAAAAAACTGCTGCACTTGAATTCACTCTGTTGTAACACTAACATGCATTGTCCTGTCCTGAATTGCACTGAGGTCTATTTGCTTCAGTAGATATCCAGTAGCTCATTTGTTTATCTCACACTATCATTGTCTGGCTGCTGTTTTGTCAGTATGCTTAGTGAATACTATTGCTGCATAATTCTCTGCTCCTCCTCTGGCCCACTACAGCCCCCCCATCTCCACCCCACCAACACCATTAGGGTATCAGAATACATTTTCATAATTACCACAGAAATGTCTCCTGCAGATGAATAATCTCAGAAGTATGCTTGGTTAGTAGCCCCTGTGTTCCACCTACCACCACAGGCCAAAATGTCCACAGTCTCTTTACCATTTATTTGATTGGTATAACAGTACAAAGCTTATAAATAACCTTTAAGTCAAACAAAGTAAAAAGTGTGTAATAAAACATAATTTTGTCTCTAAAACTCAAACTTGCTTTAAGTGGCTGTCATTTTTTTAACTTCAAATGTAATGCAATATGTAAAAATACAAAGAGGCACCCTAATAGAAGCTGCAGAATAAACAGTATAAGAGAAGTTTGGATAAATGAGTTCGGACCTGGGTCAAAACGATGACCTCAGCTAATGCATATGCACTTTGAACATATCCTATTGCTTCCAAAATATGGAGTTGTGGAATTATGGAGTTGTCTTTATTGTGCAGCTAAACACAATAGATTTGCAATTTAAAGAAACTGTTCAAGAGCATAGACACTGCAATATTTTTTAATAATGCAAATACTTTTGACTTGAATATTCTAAAAGTTGTGTTTGTGTTGGTCAATTTGTTTTTGAACAAAGATTTTCTTTGAAAATCAAAGTCTTGTGCTTGTAAATCCAAAAGTTTATATGTGAAAAACAAAAAAAAAAAAAATGTTTACAGATCCAAAAGTTTTGTTTGTGGATCCAAATTTTTATTTCCAAATGTAAATGCGTTGTTTGTAACTCTAAAGTTTCTGTTTGCAGATCAAGATGTTTTGTTTTTACATCCAAAAGCTGTGTTTTTAACACTCAATTTTCTGTTTGCAAATACAAATGGTGTGTTTGTACATCGAAATATTTGTTAGCAAATGTAAAGGATGACCTGTCATCTAAACGTTTTGTGCGTTAATGAGTTGAATCCAATATGTCCATCACCACCTTCACATACTTCTCTGCCATTCCTGACTTCCACATACAATTCCACAGTCCCTCTCTTGGCACCCTTTCATATGTTTTCTCTAGCTGCACAAAGACACAGTGCAACTCCTTCTCTACACTTCTCCATCAGCACCTTAAAAGTAAACATTGCATCTGGAGTAGTCTTTTCTCAGAGTGCAGGTTTACTGCTGTAACTCTCTTCCATGCTGCTTTGCTATCTCGCTGTTCTAAACGCTCCCTAAAAAGTCTTCAATTGATCCAAAATGCTGCAGTGAGAGTACTGACAGGGACTAGAAAGAGAGATCATATTTCCCCTATATTGGCTTCTCTTCACTGCCTCCCTGTTAAATCCAATATTGAATTTAAAATCTTTCCACTCACTTACAAAGTCTTAAACCATCAGGACCCATCCTATCTTAAAAATTTCATTGTATCATATTTTCCCAACAGAGCACTTCACTCTCAGAGTGCAGACCTACTTGTGGTTCCTAAAGTTTTTAAAAGTAGAATGGGAGGCAGAGCCTTCAGCTATCAGGGCCCTCTCCTGTGGAACCAGCTCCCAGTTTGTATTCAGCAGACAGACACCCTCTCTACATTTAAGATTAGGCTTCAAACTTTCCTTTTTGGTAAAGCTTATAGTTAGGGCTTAGTTATGCAGCAATACATAGTTCCCACATGACGCCACAACATACCCGTATTTCCCGAGCGGCCGCCATTGCTATAGGCAAGCTGTAGGCAGCTGTGCATTCAGGACACTTGAGGAAACGTCGCCAACCCAACCATTAACAAACTGATTGTACACCTCCAATGACTTGCCTGGAATTGCTCACTGGTATAAAAGCTGCGTGCCAACACAAGATAATG
>VUQH01064671.1:4416-15133 GCA_015106775.1 Etroplus canarensis
AGCAGGGTAAGACCCACGGCGTACACCGCAAACGTTACTCCATATGCCCACCGTCTAGCAGCCAGGTCGAAGCAAATGTGTCCGCCACAGAGTTGCCCAAGTACGCATAAAGCAACAATTCAGCAACAAGGGTAGCATTTTAGACCATGGACTGAAGGCAAAATATAGAGAATATGCTGTGAAATTGAAGACAAGCGTGGCCTGAGAGGTGGAAGGAGCTGCACCAGCTACTGCTTTGTGTCCTTGCAGTAGCTTCAGAGAGATGAATGAGAAGCCAGCAACTATCTGACAGCATGGGGTGAGCCTGTCATGTTCGCTGCCTTTCTCTCTCATTCACGCAATTTACAGACAATCCGTACAGATGGCACATCACACGTTATTCAAAAAGAAATGTAAAGTAAAGAAAATATATGACTGGGAGACTATTTTCTTACAATATCAGAAAATCCTGAAATGCACACTTTGCAAATGGAGAACAGTTTCAGACTCTGTGCTGACAGTCCACTGTGAGGAAGCTCCAGGCTGGCACTGAAGAGGCCAAGGGTGCTCCTGTTTGCCATTCGGCCACCTCCCCCACAGCTTAGAGTTGGCCTCGCCACGGGCCCCTGCCTCCACCCCAAAACGAGCGCTTTCCCACCCGCCAAGGGCCGACAGAGGGAGCCGTCGGGGCCACTTGTGCTCGTTCGTCAAACGCCGGTCCTCTTCCCTAAGCGCAGCACAGTGGCTTCCCTCTAGCGCCATCCGTGCAGGACCAGGTACCCAACTCCAACCCTGATCATGTCCTCATTGATTACAGCCATAAACGTCCCTATGGTCTTCTTCTCTTCCTCATGCCCGGCAGCTCCATCCTCAACATCCTTCATTAGTTGCGATATGTTCCTACAGCTGTTTCTTCCTTTTCTGGCCTTTTGCTGCCTTAGCCCCGCATTTTTTTTTTTTAGATGTGTTGCTGCCATTACAGTTTATACTGATAGCAAAAAGTCTCACTTTCAACATTTAATATGCTTTTTGATATAAATAAAATACTGGTTTGTGAGATTTGCAAATCCCTGCACTGTTTTTTTAATTTATATTTTACACAGCGTCTCAGCCTTTTTAGAATTGCGGTCGTACTTTTAGGCTTCAGTATTGTATTTTCTTACTATCTGGCTGTTCTAAAAGCTCCCTGAAAAGCCTTCAGCTGACCCAAAATGCTGCAGTGAGAGTACTGACAGGGACTGGAAGGAGAGATCATATTTCCTTAGCCTTCAGCTTCAAACTTTCCTTTTTGATAAAGCTGAGCAATCCCTTCATTATGCTGTGATAGGCCTAGGCTGCTGCGGGACTTCCCATGATGCACTGAGCATTTCTTTTCACTCCCCATGCATTTATTAGTTACTGCCGCATGTCATTAAATGTTGTCTTCTCTCTCCCATAGTCTGTGTCTCTCTTTGCTCTCCTTTCTGTCTTCTCTGTCCCCTCTGGTCGAAGGTTTCTTCCTGTTAAAAGGGAGTTCTTCCTTCCCACTGTCTTCGGGTGCTGCTCATAGGGGATGGGCTGATATTTGAGGTTTCCTCTCTAATTCTGTAGAGTCTTACAGTATAAAGTGCTTTGAGGCAACTTTTGTTGTGAAATGGTGCTATATAAATAAAACTGAACTGAATTGAATTGAATTTTTATAACATAAACTTGAAAACATTATTTATTAGTTTAAATTTGTGCCGTTTAAGCCCTGGGACCTGGGAGCAATGGCCAGTCAGTGTCACAGGGGAATTCTTAGTTTGTAACACAGAAATGCTCCAATAATCTATCGATGGACCTATCTATCTATGGTCTATGTGAGCTGCGAGGGCATTTGCAGTGAAAACACTGTCTGGTCACAGCAGATTCACACACACACACACACGCACTGTGGATGCTGGTATTTTTCCATCATGCTTTGAAGCCGTGAGATGAGCTATCAGGCTTGGCTGAGTACGGTGGGCCTGCCAATGAGCGTAATGCTGTTCTGTTTTTGTTTCTGTCTCAGCTCCCTCTCTCACACACTCATTGATTCACTCCTCTCATTCTCTCATGTTGTTGCTGGCTCTCTCTCTCTCTCTCTCTGCAGCTGGCAGGGTACTCCAGACAAACTGGAATTCGGCTAGATTGATCAACCACTGAATGTGCAACTGAGAGGAAATGTCAGTGTGCTCAGTGCACACTGAGGTCTTGATTTTAGTGATATCCACACCACCCAAATAAACTCTGGAGGTGTAAGGATGAAAACACACAGCGGAACGACCAGACCGCGACTTCACTTTGTCAGCCCGTCTTTGTTTGTCTCTCTCCCCTCACCTTCAACCGGTCAGGGCAGATGGCTGCCCCCTCCCTGAACCTGGTTCTGTCGGAGGTCTCATCCTGTTAACAGGGAGTTCTTCTTTCCCACAGTTGCCAAGCGCTGCTCATAGTGGATCATCTGATTGCTGGGGTTTCCTCTTTTAATACCGTAGGGTTTTTACCTTACAGTGTGAAGTTGCTTCAAGGCAAATTTTGTTCTGAATTACAACATTTTTTACACCAAGTTCAAAATAACCTGAAAAAGGACGTTGCAACTACGTTTAACTGGGCTAAAGTTGATGCACTGGTCACAAACTGCAATGCCGATGCAACCCTCTAACCGCTTCCACTCGTGCTTGAGGCACGTCCAACCGCAGGAGACAAGCAGCAGTGAAACAGGAAGCAAAGCGGCTGCTGACGTTTTCTCCCTCTGGGTCACCTGGGAACCTCCGCGCTCCTGCACCGACATATGCTTTAAAAGCAGGAACAGGCTAACGTGCTTGCAGCACCGGGTCACAAAAACTGGGAAGCGCACTGCCGGATGAACACACCGAAGAGCACTGCCCTCCTCCTGCAGCCGTGACCTCGTTTTTGGTGCACACCGCCATTCACAAAGTCACCGATGGAAAAAAATAAAAGTTTTTACATGTTCCACTCGTTGCAAACGGAGAACAAGCCAAAAACTCAGGGCAGTTATTTCTAGCCTTCGGCTGCTCCCTTGCATTCTCGCCAAGGCGGCGCCACGGCACAATAATCCGCATTGGTAATCTGGCAGAGGCTTTACGCCGGATGCCCTTCCTGACAAAACCCTCCATGGTAAGAGGGACTTGCACCCCCCCCCCCAAATGGAATTGCACCAGTGAACTTTCACTCGTAAGGCGAATGCGTAAACCACTGAACTATGCGGACACTGCTACTGGTATTTTTAACGTTGCATAAAAACACTGCGCTAACTTTGCAAACAACTGAAAAAGTACAGCAGCCTTGCAAACATGCATACTTTGGTGAATGTGCCCCCCAACATCAAATGAGCTCATTGGGTTTAATCAAACATACATTCATGACGCTCTCCCTGCTGTGAAACTACATTTAATGTATTGGAACACGTTGTCCAGCTTTCCTCCTTTTATTCCAGCAGTTAAACACAGAATTGATTGGACCATCATACTGAAAAGAACAGGTCTCTTAAGCACCTGAATAGTACAAAACTCAAAGGAACACACCATGTCTTCAGTAGATTATCCTGTTGGTCAAGTGATGAGACCATGGACACCAAAATCATTCATGTCTCCTGGGTACATCCTTGGCTCCAGTGCTTCATGCCAGTAGGCTCCATGTTGACGCAAAGATATTAGCATATCACTCTGTTGCACGATAGCAGGCTCCATTTTTCCCACGCAGCCCCGCCTATACATGAAACAAACCATTGACACACAGGCACCAGAAAATCATTAGTTGGTAAATCTGTCAGTAATCTCTGTGCTTGTTGTGATGAAATTAAAACAACTGTGCAATGAACTTCAACATAGTCACCTACACTGGCTAGTTCTGTGTAGGATTAATCAGAATTCAAGAAAAAGCTTACGCGTGGCAGCAGAACTACCCATTCTATGAACATGCTGATATGCTACAGTAACAGAGGCCTCGGCCCTTCTACAATTTGGTGTATTTGTAAATTGTAAATACATAAATCACCGCTACCGAAACACTCTTGACATTTGATTTTTTTTTATGTATTTTAATGCAATGGTATATTACCAGAAGGGGGTGCACAGTGACACACCAGTGGAAAGACTCTTGACTTGGTAATTCCAATGGCAATGGCAATGACAAAGCAATCTCAACAGATCAATGGCTACAAGATGTGATGAATTTACCATCACAAACTGTATCAAATGTGGCATTCTTCTAAACACATGATTAAAATATTTAAAACGAAGCTTTCCAAATGTGAAAGTAAAGCCTATTTAGCTTCTATGTAAGGCTAAAAGCCATCTGAATATAGCTACATGAGGAAATACAATGAAATATGGATAAAGGTTGCGGTTCATGGCAACCCTAAGATGTTTGGTGATGTTATTTTCACTAATTATCTATGTTATTTGTACCCCGAAAAAGGGCATGGAACCTTTGTGCTTTGTCTTAACTGTGCAGCAAAGTGAGTGTTTATAGAGCCCCTGGTGCTGAGAACAAGTCTACTGAACTTATCTAACGAAGGAGAAGTGGGCAAAAAAGTCCCCACAGGTAGATCTAAGAGCATACCACCTCTATTAAAGTCCATTAACCACGCTAACCTGTAACCATGTTTGCCCGTGCAGAAAACAGCAGAGCCTGTGTTTAGCAAATTGCAAAAAGAAAAAATAAGGGCTAAAGTTTATTTCAGTCCTAAACAAAACATTTTTTTTGGTTTTTAAATTTACATAAATAAAAAACAAACCCACAATTCCGACACTTACCCGAAAAAATTGTTATTTTAAAATGGCTCAAGTGATGATTTGATCCATTTCTTCCAATAACATTTGGACGCTCTGGAAAGTTTAGAATAACCGTATCAGTCTTGACTGAAGAGTAGCCTAATGGGCCCAAAATCTAATATTCTCTTTATGTTTATGTCTACTTTGATGTCTATGTTTGTGCCATATAACAAACATAGTTGACATTTCAGATCTGAGAGGTATGCCTCTTGCTAAAAGAGGATCACACACCATATAGTACCAAAGTTTGTAGAACTGTCCCCTCGCGTGATTGGCAAGAAAAGGTGCAAAGAAGCATTTTTTTCCCCATGCACTAGTTTGGGGTTGCAGAACCAAGCCACAACATTAAAGCAACTGACAGATGCATTGATCAACAAATTGCAATGCAGTATTCAGCTGGAAAACCTCAGGGTTCTGGCAACCTTAAGTTCAGGTGCCCCGAACGTTGTTGCAGATCAAGCACACTTCCACATTGCAACAGTGCTCTCTGAAGACAGCAGCCTCCTTCAGAGGCCCAGTGCATCCCCTGCTGGAAGAAACTGCTCAAAACAAAGAGTCTAAACTCCCCAGATCTTAATCCAAACTGTGAGATGCATCAGAAGAAGGCCAATCCACAGACACCCTAACCTGCAATTCACAGGAGTCAAAGGAACTACTGACAATGTGTCTGTGCCAGACAGCGCGCCCCGCCACACCGCCAAGACATCCTGCGTCCATGTGCTAAATCTTTTTCAACACAAGGGGGCCCTATACAACATTAAGCAGGTGCTTTTAATGTTGCAGCTGATGGCTTATGATATGCACAGCCGCATATCATAACTTTGAGTGAAAACGAGAAAAGTGTGATTATTCACAAGCTATGATACTAGATTATCTGAATTCACCCACAGCCGTCAGAGCATTTAACTTTCCTTGCTCTGCACAAGGGCTTTAGTCATTTTCTGCTAATAAGGGAACTCGTTAGGTTTGCATGGTTAACATGGTGTATTAAAAAAGAGATAGGCTATTTGAACTGTTGAGTTTGAAGCTCTTGGAGAGTTTAATCTCCATTTAGGCAGCGTGGCTTTACGGTTATATGGACACATACTGCTGATGGTCAGTGGTGACATCACGCGCATCAAAGCGGACAACCGGATGAGAAATGTTTAAATAGCTCCGGTTTGTTCTGCCAGCAAATCGTCCAACCGTTACTGTTCAGGTGGAGAGAAACATATGTTCCACACGCGTCAAGATACATTCAACACGTTTTTTTTTCTGTTTGTTTTATTGCTGAACCGAATGTAATAAAAATATATAAAGGACCCCAAAACATTTTGTGATTAAATGCCGCAATTTCTTGGTAACAGTAAATTGAACAGAACATATGTAACAGCGGCTTACAAGCTGCAAGATTTTTCACAGCGCACTTCTGTTTTCCATGCCACCTGGCTCCTTTACTGATTCTTTCCGTGCCTAGAGAAGACCTTCAGCCACTATCAGACAAGCATCACTTTCTCCAAGCACTCACTGAACCTCTTCAGCAAGTGTGTTTAATGGTTTCAAGTCACCGCCTGTACAACGTAGCACTGGTAATGAATAATGGGTTGTCTGAGGCAGCATGCATAATTTAGTAAAGGGTAATACAGGGTTACCAGGGTCTGGCGTTGACATCTTGAAAGCTGCAGCTCTCTCATTAGCTTTTAACACAAGAGGCCACTTTCAATTTTCAGTCACAAACGCAACAGGAAAGCTGACGATATATTTTCCCCCATTCCTGTTCAACAACTTTAAAAAGGATTGTTAAAATGAAAACGAGTTCCATTTTTGAAGTATTTGCAGAGACTGACTGCCTGAAGTCTAGAACCCATGGATGTCACCAAATGCTTCATGTCGTCCCTGGAGCGCTGCCAGGCCTTTAGAGCTACCTGCAGTTTTGTGTTTGGTAACTGAAACACATCGGTCCATTGCTTACACGTTTGGCAGCTGATTTTGCAGGTTTGGGATATGAGCTGCTTCTTTCCTTCATCATACTTTTTTCTTCCCGTCATTCTGACACTCGGTTTCATCTGCCCAGAGAATTTTTTTTCCAGAACTTGATACGCTCTTTCAGACGCCATCCATCCATCCATCCATCCAATTCAGCAGTCTAAGCAGAGACACCCAGACTTCCCTCTCCCTAGCGACCTCCTCCAGATCTTCTGGGGAGACACCAAGGCTTTCCCAAGACAGCAGAGAGATGTAATCTCTATAGCCTGTTCTGGGTCTGCCCGAGAGCCCCCTCCTGGGTGGACGTGCCCAAAACACCTCACTCAGGAGGTGCTTGAGAGGCATCCTAGTCAGATGCCTGAAGAACCTCAACTGACTGCTTTCAGGGACTACTCTGAGTGCCTCCCAAATGAAGGAGCTCGGGGAGGAACTTCACCTATTTCTAAAGCTCCAGAGGAAATTCATTTCTGCTACTTGTAACTGCGATTTCCTTGTTTCAGTCAGTACCAAGACTTCATGATCATATGTGAGGGTAAAAACATAGTAGACAGCTCCACTTCCATGTTCAGCTCTCTCTTCACCACAACAGACAGGTACAGTGTCTACATCACTGCAGACGCCACATTAATCCATCTGCCAGTCTCCTGTTCCACTCTGCTCTCACTCATCAACAATTTGGGGCGGCAACTCATTCCCACGAGTTAATATAGTTTTACATTATGATATAGTTATTGGTCATACTGGTCAATGGATGTGCTAGACTCACAAATGTACAGTGTTGGTTCTTTTCTTTTTCTTTCCTAGACCAAACTGTCAGAAATGTCAGCACATTTTCAGCTGCAGATTAATCCACAGTTAGTGCTGTAGTATTTAACTGGACAGCTAGGTAAGAAGTCACAGTTATGCAGCATTTTACCCAGAAACGATCTTTAGCACCCATCAGAAAAAACTAAAGCTAAACTAACTAAAGCTCCTCGTCACATTGTTGGTGTTCTTCTCTCTCCCATAGCGTGTGCCTCTCTCTGCTCTCCTTTCTGTCTTCTCTGTCCTCTCACCCCCAACCGGTCGAGGCAGATGGCTTCCCCTCCCTTAGCCTGGTTCTGCCGGAGGTTTCTTCCTGTTAAAAGGGAGTTTTTCCTTCCCACGGTCACCGAGTGCTTGCTCACAGGGGATCATCGGATTATTAGGGTTTTCTCTTTAACACTGGAGTATCTTTACCCTACAGTGTGAAGCGCCTCGAGGAGACTTTTGTTGTGAATTGGCGCTATATAAATACAACTGAATTGAATTGAATTGAATTGTTAGCACACCAATTCCAAAGGAATGAAAAAGTATCCCTGGGAATTAATAAAGTATTCTGATTCTGAATCTGACTGAAAGAAATGCTTTGATGGACGAGGCTATATAACACCCTTTTTACCTTGGTGGTGATGGTAATGAGGGAGTATATGTTCCACTGCAACACTCTAGCTCAGTGATGTAATTTTGGATGCTTGTGGCATTCAAAATGCCCTTTTTAAACATCAATATCATGGGGGGAAAAAAACCTTTTAGCATGATCAAGATCCCCGCTTTGACTGTCTCTTTTAGTGTGTCACCCTGCCCAAACTAATATCACAGAGGTCTCAAAGCCACTTGGTCATATATTTAAAAAACAGTCAGACAAAATGGATGCATACAAGCATTTCCACATTTCATCACAGACACAGATCCACACCCATCACAGAGCTCCAAACATACATTCTGCACACCCTTAGTTGCTTGCAACACGCAGACCTGTCGAAAATCATCAAACACTTTCCATATAAGTTGAGTTTTCCCTCATGTCACTCTTTTCCTCAACTTCACAGATTGCAGATCAAAATGTCTATTCAATACTTCTTTATGGAAAATCTTAACATCAATGCAAAAGGTCAGATTAACAGATTTGTTTATATAAATATGTTGCCTAAGTTTCTTACATACCTGTAGCATCAGCCAGCAGCAGAATCAATTCATGAGCATTTCATATAATGAAATGCTTAGAACCTGGCCAGTGTGACTCCACATAGAATCTGACCCTGTGAGACCTTTGCCTTTGACCCAAAATTTTATGAATTTTGTAAGATGTTCTACCAATCATAGGTATTAACCACACAAAGTTTTAGGAAGATCCAGCAAACCAGTCAGCTCATGTAGTGGTAAAATTTTTTGACAGATGGAAAGACGCATGGACAGGCAGACACATGGACTTCTAAGATGTTATCAGTTCTTGTATCCACCAGGGTGAATAACCACACAAACATAGACAAGGATCAAGGAGTCTAGTCAGCTCCTGTGGTGGTAATGAAATTTTATTGACACCCCATGTGATCTTGACCCTTGACTCAGCGACCTCAAAAACATGATCAGATCTTCAATCCATCGTAGTAATTAATGAAACAAAATTTGGCTAGGATCCAGGAACTCAGTAAGCTACCAGATGGTAGCAAGAATTTTCATTATGACGTTATGACCTTGACCTTTGATCCCTCAAAAATGCTTTCAGATCATCTACCCATCATAGAGCCAGAAGATATTGTAAAAATTCATATCACGATAATATTTTTCATATCTTGATATAAATCTTGCTCTAAATCAAATCCTTTCTGTCAAATTTAAAATGTCCTTTTTCCTCCTAAGTGAGATGTGAAGATATAAGGTAGATTATGGTTTAAATATCATTTATTGTCTGTCAGAAGTTGAACATTATATATCTATACTTCAAATAAATAAAATGGGCATATATACTACATTAAAATATTAATTCTGAGTCTTTAGAAGCTTTCAAGATCATTAAAGTTGTTGGTCAACTCCAACTAAAATAAGACCTTAATTCTAAAACTATGAAATCTTAAATCTAACTTGTGAACAGAAATTTGTGCACATAACAATAATGATCAAATTAAGGTGCCGTCTTTGGGGATTACGATAAAGATCTTTTCTCAAACTGAATTTGTGAACTTAATTATAAACATTTCTTCACAAAGAATCATAAACATAATCATGCATTAAAAAGTTCACAAAAAATAAATCTTAACCCATTTTTCAGGAGGACGCTGTCCAAGTTAAGGACAACATTGGACAATCCTTCACAGCCTCTCCATGATGTGCTGGACAAACACAGGAGCACGTTCAGCAGCAGACTCATTCCACCACGATGCTCCACAGAACGCCACAGGAAATCATTCCTACCTGTGACATTAAGTGTTGTATATATTATTTAACTTTAGAGTATTTACGTTACACACTGGAGTTTATACAAAATGTTTGTTTATTTTAATCTTGATTTTCTGCTTTTCAAATTTATATTTATTTATATCTGAGCGTCTGTAACACAATGTAATTTACTCCTGGGATTAATAAAGTATTCTGATTGTGATTAAGAGTCATAATAGCTTGTTTAAAAGCACAAAAACAAACAATAAACACAAGATTTCAATGACTTCAATATAAGTGGTTGATGAGAATGTATATAACACCTGTCAAGCTCCATCGTATGTCTGCTAATATTCCAGATGTGTGTACCAAGTGTTTGACTGAGAAAGGAACTTTGTTCCATTGCTCGTGGGAATGTGCAAAGATCCAAAACTTCTGGAAGGATGTTATACAATGTCTGTCGGAAACGTTTAATACCAAAGTCCCTTTAAACGCTAAACTATGTCTGCTTGGAATATACTCAAAGAACTTTCTACAAACACAGAAACAGTATGCAGTTTTGTACTTTGGACTTCTACAAGCCAGGAGAGCTATTGCACTATGCTGGAAGAGTATGGACGCTCCTACAATGAAGATGTGGATAAAGGAACTTTCTGAATGAAAGATTAACATACATTGCCAAGGGCAAACAAAAAGACTTTGATAAACTCTGGGAACCATATATGAATATTATGACAAATGAAAGTGTTAGATTTTTATGAAATGATTTATGAATGTTGTAAAATGTAGTCCCCATTTGCTTT
>VUQH01064677.1:0-14591 GCA_015106775.1 Etroplus canarensis
TACAGTATTAGAGAGAAAACCCCAACAATCAGACCATCCACTATGAGCAGCACTTGGTGACTGTGGGAAGGAAGAACTCCCTTTTAACAGGAAGAGACCTCTGGCAGAACCAGGCTCAGCCTTGGAGTTTTGCACACTGAGTCCACATCATGTCCTAAACCCTGAGAACAAAGGACATGGTCCCAATCACAGATACCAATGTGATGTAACCCCCAGAGGTCTCTTTGTTCAAACCCCGATGGGTCAAACCAGTCTAGGTGTTTTGGTGGGGCCTGTATAACGCTGGGTGTTCAGGGTGGTTTCATTAAGAGTCGCTAGCTGGTTGCTTTTCAATAGAATCAGCACACTACACCGCATTACTCTGTTATTACAAATGGAGGACTAATTAGAAGAGAAATTCAGAAATATCAAAGAGTGACAACAGAGGAAAAAATGTTTGCTAATGTATTCTCCTCTTTGTTCAACTGTCATCTGGAGCCCTTTAACACATCCCACTGTGGTTTCTAACCTCCCACAGCTCCACGGCTCCACGGCTTACATTTACACATTCAAACATTTCTAAGAAAACAAGAATCTGGTTTATTTTCAGACAGCACCAATACTGGATATCATATTACAGAAACAAAGCTATTTCCTGGCTATCGTGGCAAAACACTGCTGGGTTTGTCAAGCTTTCTTCACGATGAGATCTAATTGCATTTTATTTCATTCTTATTCAGTATTAAAAAGTAATGCTTTTGCATCCCTGTATCATATCTTCTTAGAGTTACCTTTCAACATTTCACAACAAAAAAACCCTCCAAACTACAAAATATCCATTTAGATTTTACTAAATTAGAGGCTACTTTATTAAGGCTGTGAGTGTTCACAGTGCATACATTAGGACAATACTGCTTTATTATGTGTCGTACAGTCTATAGAGGCAGCTCGCTAGTGTTAGCTGATAACTTACTGTAGGACTCCACCCTTTGGTCTAAATATGGTCATTTCTGGCTCCCAAAAAAAGAAAAAAAAAACCAGTAACACTGAAGCTTTGAAATGCAGATTCCAGAAACAGCCATCTTTTATATGCAGTCTATGCTTCAAAGGAAGGACAAACAAGAAGGGGACAAAAAAAAAACCTGACATTACCAATGTGCAAAGAATTTTCATTGAAGTAATTGGCTCCCATACAGGAACATCATGATTGGCTGTGGCACAGGAGGTTGAGCAGGTTATCCTCTAATCGAAAGGCCGATGGCTCAATCTTTGGCTGAAGTGTCCTTGGGCAAGACACTGAATCCAAAATTTCTTGTAATGCATCCATCGGAGTGTGAATGTGTGCACGATAGTTAGATGTGCTTAAAAAGGCATAGACTAAAGTGCTGTTTGAATGTGTGTGAATGGGTGGATGAGGATTACAGTAAAAGGCATTTAAATGCTCAGTAAGAGTAGAAAAGCATCAGTTTCAGCCCATTTCCATTCAATCCAGTTCTCCTCACACATCTAAACTGGAACTCACCCATGCACTGTCTCTAAACCTTATCTAACAGTTTCAACGTCAGCCAGTCACTTTGCTGCTCCAAAAGTTTTCAGTCAGAAACATTCAGGAACGTGTGTTCAACAGCTTTGTTTTTAAAATTACCAATAAAAAGAAAAAAAAAATCACAAAACAAACTAAATTCTTCACATTCCACAGACATATGAAAGACTACACTCAGCTGAACAACCATGATGAGAACCTCCTGTTCCACCACATCCAAAAGGTCTCTGTTGGACTGCGATCTGCAGACTGTGGAGGACATCTGAGGACAGTGAACTCACTGTGATGTTTGAGATGATCTGAGCTTTGTGACATGGTGTGTTATCCTGCTGGAAGCAGCCGTCAGAAGATGGTACACTGTGGTCAGCAACAACACTCAGGTAGGATGTGGGCTTTAAACCATGCTCAGTTGGTACTAAGGGGCCCAAAGTGTGCCAAGAAAATATCTCCCACACCATCACACCACCAGCAGCCTGAACCTCTGATACAAGGCAGGATGGATCCATGCTTTATGGTTACACCAAACTCCCACCCTGCCATCTAATGTGGCAGCGGAAACCGAGACTCATCAGATCAGCCAATGTTTTTCCAAAGTTTAAACAATTTCCCCCTGTGATTAAAGAAGTATTGTGATTCTGATTCTACTGTTCATGAGCCCGTGTGAACTGTAGCCTCAGTTTTCTGTTCTTAGCTGAGTGGCACCCAGTGTCGTCTTCTGCTGCTGTAGCCCATCTGTGTCAAGGTTCGACGTGTTCTGCGCTCAGAGATGCTCTTCTACATACTTTGGTTGTAATGAGAGGTTCTTTGGGTTCCTGGTGTCTTCCTACAGTATTATCTGAAATCAGTCTGACCAGTCTCCTCTGACCTCTGGATTCAACAAGACAATTTTCTCCCAGAGACCTGCTGCTCACTGGATATTTTCTCTTTTCCAAACCATTCTCTGTAAGCCCTAGAGGTGGCTGAGCTGAATAATTCCAGAAGATCAGCAGTTTCTGAAATACTCAGACCAACAATCATGCCGCATTCAGACTCACTTAAATCACCTTTCTTCTGCATTCTGATGCTAGATTTGAACAATGAAATGCATCCGAGTTGCTGCTCTGTGACTGACTCATTAGATATTTGCATTATTGATCAGTTGAACAGGTGTATCTAATAGAGTGGCCAGTAAATGTATACATGACTCTCACCGGCAGGAGAAACAGTCTGGCATTCTCACACACTGGTAACACTATTTGCTCTGCTTATTCATGACTCTAAATATGGAGCAGTTAATGCTGCTAGTAAATGATACTGTGACTCATGACGCTTTTATGTGCAAACAATGGAAGCTGCTCAGTTGTGACTTGTTTACTTACAGCAACACAGACTCATCTTTAAACAATGTTTGGGCTTCAGGTGATTATTTATACTGGGAACAACTGGAAACACCATCAGGCTCACAGCCTAATGATCACTACGGTGCAGCCGACAAACACGGCTGTATTAAGTTACACAAGGAGTACGCAAAACTGGTCAAAAGACGCACTATGCTGTGACTCCTGACGGCAGGTCAGTCCACGTTAAAGCCCAACATGTGGGAGAAGTTAATCCCTAAAGCTAAAAAATCCAGCATCTACAGCTCCTGCTTCACAGTGCAGGGGGAATTCTATCACAGCTCCAGCTGCTTGCTGCTGCCACGGCCAAAAGAAGAAGTCTCCACGAATAAACATCAGAACGACCACAAGCAGAGACGAGACTCAGGCAGCATAGATGCGTCTCTGAATGTGTCTAAATTTGGCTGTATCTGCAGGTTGGGTGTTGCAGTTATCTGAGGTCGGCAGAGTTGCCATGGACACCCATTCTAATCAGCAGAATTCCTGACGCCTTACTACAATCTCTCGTGACTTACGATTCCTGTCATTGTTATATTGCACATATGGGAACAGGAAGGGAACACAGTCTTCTGCTCTCTAATCTTAAAGTCAAATCAAAGCTGACAGCTTGGACTGTTAGTAAAAGACATCCAGTGTTTATTTTGAACATTTAACCATTTTAAAAGCTACAGCACGTTACAGATGTGATGCAGGCTGTGTTCCCACTGCAGGTCAATTCCAATGTTTTTGCTGGGATCTGATATTTTTTGTGTGGTCATTCGCATTACAATTTAGACGCGACCGCCATCAGACGCCAGAGTGAACAGTCTCCGGCCCTGAAGTGACACGTGTGAGCACGAGAAGGCGTGACGTCACACGCAGCACGCTGTGTTGCTGCACATGTCAGTGTGTGAGTAAAGCTTCACTTTCTTTCCACTGACTAGCTCCATCAACGCTGTCTGCCATGCTTGTTTGGTCCATTGTTGACATCTGATCTCGCCGTGTCTCGCCTCCTCCGGCGCAGAATTATGACGTCTGTCCCACTTCAGTGACGTAAAAGTCAGATGAAATGCAACATGACCGTTCAGACTGAGGTGACTTTGAAAAACATGGGCTACGTATCGACAGGACCACATATGGAAGTGGCCTGAATCTGATTTTAAAAAACATCTGATCTGTGCTGGTCAGACGTCATAGACAAATGTGGGCAAAAAAATTGGATTCAGGACACTGTTGCCTGTAGTGGGAACGTAGGAAGAGTGAAACATGAAAATATCTGACTTTCGTTTTCAATTTTAATGTCACTCCAGTCCATCTCAGGACTGGAACACTATAAGCTCCAACGACAATCAGAATAAAGGTTGAGAAATTCACTTCTGCGTATGTTCCTGTCTCAAACAACAATGGTGATGTTCATTCATCATTTGAGAAAAAACTTTACATGTCCCCCAGTATTTTCACTGTGATGCTACACCACTAACACAGTCAATTCTATTCACTTATCAAATACTTGCTTATATGGGCATGAAGCTACTAAACAAACAGCTTTCCAATCAAGGCACATGGATGAACCTACACTGAGTGGATCATGCTAAAGACTGAAGATAAATACAAAACATAGCAAGCACAAAGACTGTAATAAGACTGAGAAAGCCACTGTGACGTCAGTCATCAGTCTCTGGGCTCAGCACTGAAGCTGCATCTATGAACTGCATGGGTGCAAATGAGCTAACGGACTAAATAACCAAAACTGACCAATTTAACTCACCAAACCTGAACCACACACTTCTTGGATGATCTGTAATGGAGAAAGTCAATCCATGGGGCAATGTGACCTGTGCCTACGAGCTGTGTCCTTTCAACACCAATGCCTGACCCTCGACCTGGCTTACTTCCATGTGATTCACAGCGTTCTCTTCCATTTAGGGGCAACATAAGAAATACACAATCACCCTTCATAAGTGGATTTCACCGGAGCAGGTAAGTGGTTTTCTCGCATGTTTATTACAGATCGCTTAATCCTTCTATCTATAGTATCAGGTAATGTAATCATGAAGCTACATCCAAAGACTGTTTGGAGTCAATTCTGCCTAAAATTAATTAATGAAAAGTTGTTGCCAAAATGCGAAATCTCCATAGAGTAAAACAAGCCACTTTAAGCGGGATATGTAGAACCACAGTTCAACATATCCTATTATTCAGATGTGTCGTGCTCTAATCATTTATTGCCTTGTTGAAACCATCATGCTGTAACTATATCAATGAAAAGCCTAAAACTCAGCAGGTATGCCTTCACCTTAAATCTGACCCCATGTGAAGTTGAGCTCTGAAGCCAAACTCTTCTAAATGTTATCAGATCTTCTACCATCATAGGTATTAACCACACAAAGTCATTATACAGCTGTGCAGACATTGACTTCACAGAACATTTTGACTTAATAATCTTAGTCATTGTATAGAACTCCAGTGGTCAGAACCTCTGTATACATCAAAATCCAAGTTGGCTGTTTATCTCAGATTTTCAGTCTGCAGGATAGAGGGTCCACTAGTCCCACTGGCAGAGGTTGAATCTGCTATCCTGACTTGGGTTAGGTTTTTGGTCTAAATGCAATGTAACTTATAAAATCAGTCAGTCACTGTGGCTGAGGAGGTAGAGCAGCTCATTTTCCAGGCCTACATGCTGAAATGAACCTGGGCGAGACACTGAACCCCAGATTTCCACCGATGCATCCATCAGAGTGTGAATGTGTGTGTCACTGGTAAAATGCACTGAATAAAGAACTGTATGAATGTGTGTGAGAATGGGTGAAGGAGGCCTGTAGTAAAAAAAAGTGCCATATAAGTACCATTCTGTTCACTATATGACATAGCAAAAAAAGTGTTGGGCAGAAATATCTGGACGTATACGGTACAGTCCCTCCTACTACACAGCAAGTCTTACTTGTCAGATTATTCCATCAAAAATGCTCCAAATTAAAAAAAGTCACCAACAAAACAAACACAGTAAAGGTTTGGGTCAGTTAGGCCTGGCAGACGGCAGCCTATACCAGTGCACTGGTCAATCAAAGCAGCCATACATTTTACTGCAACTCTTAGCACTATCTAAACTGATCAGTTATAAAAAGGAAAAAAATCACCCCATACAGGCATTATTAGGGGGGAAACCATCCATACAGATCCAAAGCCTGGCTGCTATCAGGCTGTACACATTCTTTTGTATGATGCAAACTGTGTCTTTGAACATAGGAGTCCAGCTTTTGGACCCAGCCTCAAGTGGCAGATCAGAGGAACTGCACTTTTCAGGCCTGAAGGCTGCTGCTTGCTGCGAAGTGAACTGAAAGTAGTACTGGCTGATTTTATGGACCAAACTGTAGCCTGTTTGAACCAAATCAGGCAAGGTATGAAAACATTTCCATATAATAAACTGATCCCCGTGTGTATACATTGGGAACATTAAGCAGGCTGCCACTGTAAAGTGCCCTCATCCAACTTAACTCAACAAAGCCAGCAGAGTTTTCTCAGTATTGCCACGATAGCCAGGAAATAGCTTTGTTTCTGTAATATGAAATCCAGTATTGCTGCGTCTGAAAATAATCAGATTCTGGTTTTCTTAGAAATGTTTAAATGTGTAAATGTAAGCTGTGGAGCCGTGGAGCTGTGGGAGGTTAGAAACCACAGTGGGATGTGTTAAAGGGCTCCAGATGACAGATGAACAAGCAGGAGAACACATTAGCAAATTTTTCCTCCGTTGTCACTCTTTGATATTTCTGAATCATTTTTCTGATTAGTCGAAACAAAGCAAAATGAACTCACGAGAAACAGATTATTGTGGTGCACTCTGTAGTAAAACATCTTCAATATTTACACCTAGTATTGTGTAGGTCTGAGCTGTCAGGGCATGGTCACAGCACTGCTGGGGTGTGCGGTGGTGTCTGTAACCAGGATGCTGGCAGGAGATCCACCGGGTCCTGTGGGTTGCAGGATGTCGCAGCTTGGACTGGTAAATCTTCTCTTGAGATGTGAGCAGCTTTAAAGCCAGACGCTCTTTGTTGCATCTCTCCAGCAGTTCCTGTGCAGATTTTGCGCCACGGCAGGAAACACTGTTACATCTACTGGAATGCCAGAACCCAACATTTCCCAGCACAACATCCCAGTTTAGCAGAATTCACTTCACTTCTCAGTGGTTTTAATGACCAGTATAGAGAGAAAGACTTGAATAAACAAAGGGACTTCACACATCATTAACTTTTGCACCATATGTGACCCTAACACTCCAAATGGAAAAAAGAAAACTTAATTATAACATTTTGTTTACCACTATTTGTTCAGAAGGGATTGTATTTTACCACGAAGGTGGTGTGAACTTCAAGTGGCCATAAGGGGAACTGCAGTTTTTGGCACTTGTGTTGGCTTCATTTTTCAGCCCTGCTCACTAAATGCACCTTCAGCTGCTCCCTTGTATGTGGGGTCACCACAGCACGCTAGCAATTTGGCTGAGGCTTTACACCGGATGCCCTTCCTGACACAAACCTCCATGGTGAGAGGGCTCCCCTACTCACTGGATAACCAAAAATAATCAGTGAAACAAATAAAAGATGAACATTTTAAAAGTTATGAAGAAATAAAAAAGCAAAGCAAAAATTGAAAAAAAAAGACAATTATAAAAAGAACACCATAAAAATTACTTTATATTTATTCTCCTGTAAAATGTTAATTATATGTAGACATGACATAAAAAACACAATAAGGACAACGTGCAAAAAAGTCTACAAAGAAAAAAAACATCTTTCCAAGGGACAGCACTGAAAATGAGCCAGCTGGATAACACAGTCACACTTACACAAACAGTGATTACTGTGTTGTTGCTAGAAATAAATAAACATTACATGAACCAACAAACAAATATAAATGTGATAAAGACAGAGCGCCATGCACCCTCACATTTACACCTACATGTAGAAAAACTCCACGCAGACAGACCCCTCACCCTGTCTCTAAGGAAAAGCCCTGACAGCCTTTGGAGCAAGCTTGTTTCCACTGGGTACTGAGTACTCCAAGAACAAGCATCATTCACCCATTCGAGCCACCAACCATCCCATTAGAAGAGAACCCACTCCACCTCCTGAGCCACAGTGCCCCCGGGGTGCCCGGTGTGACATCATCCCAGTCTCATTCTCTCAGTCACTATCCAGAGCTCGTGACCATAGGTGAGGGTAGATCCGCCAGTGAACTGGAAGCTTGGCTTTCACGCTCAGCTCTCTCTTCACAAGCATCCATATCACTGTAGGCACTACCACAGTCCATCTGTCAATCTCCCGCTTCAAGTGAAGTCAACACAACCACATCATCTCCTGAGGCCACCTACCTTTACCCCCTCCAGCTCTTGGCTGCACCTAGAAATTCTGTCCGTACAAATTATGCCCGGCAGTCCAACCCTCACCAGGAAAGAGTCTGACTTGTCATCAGCAATGCAAACCAAACCAAACCAAAACATTTTGAGCAAACATGCCTAATATTCTGTTTCTCTTTCAGGCAACTCAAAAATGGCTCAGATCCACTGAGCCAGACCCCTGAAGATGTCCTAGAATAGCAAGACTGAGGTGGGAATCAGTGCACATGCCCACTTGTAAACTTGACAGGACGACTCAAATGTACTTAGTTATACTTAGTTAGGAGCACAGCAGGCACATGGGTGGACAGCAGAGAAGTGGATTATGCTGCAGGAGTGCTTTGAGAAGTTTCCATGAATGTTTTGATGCATTTATTCCAAACTAGACTGTGTTCTCCGTGGGCGCTGTGGGAAGGAGAAGAGTGAAAAAAAGTTTTACAGCCTCCTTTCAAGTCAACAGGCGGTGGGTGAGAGATACTGGGTGAAGTAATATTGTGAAACTAATGCCAGGTATTTTATCTTCTTTTGGTACTGACTTTTCATGTTTTTACTCTCATATATTTTGTTTTCATGCAAAGCACAAACACAAGTAAGCCAGTTTTTTATATTAATACCCATTTCTTTTGCATTTAGATTGCTAGGCTTCATTAGTTTTTTTTATATCACATAAGCTGTGTGCTAATGACGCCATTTATCTCCTTGCAGAGGTGTTTTCAATATCTCTGCCTCAGACCGCGCTCATTGTGATTGGCCATTTATCATTAGTTAATGCAGATGCTCTCAGAGTCTGAATGAAAAATCCTGGGTTGTCAGAAGAACTGTGCTGAGACCAGTTATTCAGAGATGTTGTCAGGTCCCAGGCCTACGATCTTAAAGCCACCCGGGGAGTGCACATACACACTTGAATGTTGTGTTGAGTGTAGCTGCAGCCTTCCCATTGTGATGCGAGAGAAGCCAGGAGCATTACGTAGAGCGGAGTTTCTCCAGTCACGACTCTGCTCTGACTCTGATGTGCAGTCTCTGCAGCCCTTCTTGCCTTTTTTGCCCTCTCATCTTCTTCGGTCATGAGCTCTGAAGGTCCACGTGTCAGCTGTCGTGCCATTCCACTCTCTTCTCGGAAGTCATGATCCATCTGAGGGATCTAATGTTCCCTCTGTCGCAAACTGATCATGGTCATAGGGAAGCAAGGTTACAGGAAACTTAAGAGGAAGCTGGGTTGGAGCAGGACTCATTTTGTCTGAGAAATCACCAATAACACTGTTAACTACTGTATTATAAAGGCATCTATGAATACGCTGGATGAGACTTTGGCTGTGATGAACAGTTACTTCCAATCACAAGATTGTGATTAGAAATAGATTAATTGCTTTTCCTGTAACACATCAGGAAAACAGTATAAGCTGCAGTAGTCAGACAGATGTTCAGTTCAGCTCTGATTTTTGGTATGTCCACAGTAAAGCAATCCAACCCTTTTCTCATGCACTTACAGTAGGGTCACAGCAGCAGCCCTTCCCAGTCAAAACGGGCACGCCCTGGACAGGCTGATACTCAAATCGCATTTCAAAGTGTATTTAGCACTGCACACATAATGAGAGCGTTTGGCTGCAGCTGCACGTCACAGTTACCTATGCTGTTACCATGGCAACCAAAGACATTTATCGAAGATATTGCGCCTGAAATTCTGCACCGTGCAATTCACACTCAATGTGTACTAACCTTCAACACGCTTTTCAGTGAACTTCAGTAGTGTGTTTTTTTTTCACACGCAGACGCATTTCCATGGTAGGCAGAACTGGAGATGAACAGAGCAATGATATACACATTTCAAACATGGAATGTGCCTGGCAAGCAAATTATCTTATACTTAATGACTTACAGAGTCACAGATGTTACCAGATCAAAAGATGAATATGAGAACGGAGCTCAGAGTTTCAGCTTTTATTCCCTAATATTTACATCCAGACAAGTTAAAAGAACAGAACACATTTTGGATCAAACCACTCAGTTTTTCAAGAGGAGTGGACATATTGGACAAAGGATGTTGAAGATGGAGCTGCCAGGCAGGAGGAGAAGAGGAAGACCACAGAGAAGGTTGATGGATGTAGTGAAGGAGGACATGCAGAGGGTTGGTGTGAGGGAAGAGGTTGCAGGGATAGGGTGAGATGGAGGCAGATGATCCGCTGTGGCGCCCCCTAATGGGAGCAGCCGAAAGAAGAAGTAGGAGTCTTATGCACATCTTGCATTACAATCATAAAACCTATTATGATGTATATAGGTCTTTGATGAACTATTGCAAGTCTGGCAGGATCTTATTCTGTGCAGGATTTATTGTAGTAATTGTGGCACTGATGGAACACGTGGAAATATTGGAAATGTACAGTGTGAAGGTTAAAGATCAGACTTCTGCTCACTGTGACATCATACAGATTCCAGAATGGAGAAAAAAAGTATGTTTAGAGCAGTCTGGAACCTGAACTTTAAGCTCACAAGTATTATTTGTACATACAGTGACCTCATATTTGAAATTCTGGCCATGTTCAATACGTTCTAACAGTACACATATTACAGAAAATAAGGAAGAGCAGACTAGCTCCACTGTAATGAGGAGAACAGTGAAGTGGCTATAACTTTGAAGAACACGGTTTAGGTTTGAGATGCTGCATCTACGACTTCTTTTAACAATTGAAAGTACAGTTTTCTGTTCACCATTCTGATCTGAAACATGTTATTCATTTTCATATATATTTTTAGCATAATGTATTACTAACACTTAATAGGATGAAGTACACTCTTGTTTCAGCACTTTCACTGGTTACTGTAAATACATCTCCCTTCTCTTTCTACAGTCTCTTTCCTCATGCTCTTTCTATTTCTGTCTGTTCATCTGTCTGTAGTGCGTGGAACTCCAGATGTCCATTGGGTGGCAGGTCATTACATGACCACGAGTGCCCTAATGAGCCCATTAGTCAATTCTGTCTATCCTTTCCTCTCGTACTCACTGAACCTCCCCCCCCTTCTTCTTCTGCTCTACTCCTCCATATTTTCCCAGTTAATCAAATCACGCTTCCTTTCCAACCTCCTCGATCACTAATTATGGGCTAATTTTTCACGTCCCTGTAAGTCACTCATCCTTCCGATGTCAAAAAGCAAAGCTTCACCCAAAGGATGTAATGGCGACTGTGCTTTGTGGTGTCATACTTTAACCGCCTTGAACAGTTACTGATTGCTTTCATTCCAGATGCCCAATGTTTAGCTGACATTCGCTACAGGGAAAAACTGGATTATTGAGGAGCAGTCCTTCCTGTTCCTCTCCCTGAGGTTTCACTGTGGAGAGTTTTTTGTTTTGTTTTTATTTTATATATAAAGGTTTTAAGGACTGAGGTTCTCATTATACATTGTGGACTATAAAGCCCCCCCCCCCTCCCCCAACTGCATGAATGCACACAAACCACATTGGGTGAGAATGTGACAGAGCCTGTCTTTATCCTCCCCGCACACAAGTCTTCTGTCTTTGAAAAGCTCACTGACAAATAATTCAATACTGAGAGTGAGGCTACAAGGTTCCACACTCAGACTGATAAGTTGGAAAGTACTATTCACATGTTTCAAGTGTTCCATCCACTAAAACAGTGGTTGACTTCCAGAGTTCCAATATAGCCTCAAATCTCTACCCAGGCAGAGTTTGGTAAATAACTGGAGTATCACGGTGTGGCTAAAATAAGTTTATTTAGTTCAATTCAGTCCTTTTTATATATGTGATGGTGGGAAGGAAGAACTCTCTTTTTAACAGGAAGAGACCTCTGGCAGAACAAGGCTCAGGAAGGGGGGTGAAAGGAAAGAGACAAGGAAAAAAGGAGAGGCTATAGAAGAGAGAAGGCATATAACTGCATGAGAGAGAAAAGAGGTGGAGAAGAAATGCTCAGTGGATCATGGGAAGTCTAAACATAAATCTATCGTAGGGCTGGACTTGTGAAGGTTCTTCATTTTTGACCTCCTGCATACTTCCAAACTGTCGAGCTGTATTTATGGTTTCACTGTTGGCTGGGGATGCCACCAGAACCTAGACTTATGATACCTTTCAGTATCAAAATTCTAAAAATACAACGGCACCTTTATTTTTCCAGTAATGCAAGTACCAAGGCTGCAATTCAAACTACAAGTGTTCTAGTCTATCTTAGATGCTGAAGAAGAAGAAGGATGCCCACAAACACAGGAAAAACTATATGTGGAAAGGCCAACTAGTAATTCTTGTTACGTAGATTACAATCACAGCAACCAGCAGCACTGTACTCAGACTCAGGATGAAGGTAGCAACAGACATGGGAGTGCCCAAAACACTGAAAATAAATAATCAACCCATAAACTCGCTCGCACGTATGTCACCACCATCACAGCAGAAGTGTTCAGGAAACAGATCCCCTGATAAGGGATATCACTAGCGCATTGAAAATCATCTTCCCTTCCTTGTAATTTTGTTTTGTCATGTCCTTTATGCAACAGAGAAGCTCGCTGAATCACTTTAAAAAGTCAGTTATGGAATGGAGGATGTTCCTTTATCTAACATGTAGCACAAGATGAGAAACTTATTTCCTCACAGAAGGAGATTGGGGACTGTCGCCATCCTGCCTGCACCTTCTTGGGGTCGGTGTGAAAACATTTAACCTGGTTTGGTGACTTACTGCCAGAAGTGGTTTAGATGGTGTTTGACAAATTTGTAGAGGGCGGGAGGGCAGGTAGATCTTGTAATGGCAACATCATCTTTGGAACAATGGACTGAGGTTAGAATCCTGGTCAGGCATACAACCAACAAGAGTCCCCAGGCTACCCAAGCCTACCTTAGAATATGAACAAGAGATACATAGCCAAAGCCCAGGTTAATAAGGTCTGCGTCAGATGCTGGAGAACCAGGACACACTGATGAAAAGTGGGCTGCTGGAACAGAACGTACCTGGACAAGGACTGAGAATATAGAAGTGCTGCTGCTCTGACAGTAGACCACGTGAAAGGAGAAACATGCAACGCATGTGAGAACTACGGATGAAAAGAAAACCAACATCTACACTGTCCAAAAAACACCTGGTAGCTCAGTGCTCTAACATTAACAGAAGGAAGCCACTATTAAAGCTGGAACTATAAAGGTTACAGCACAGAGGGAGTAATGCTGAGTACTATGGCCATAATCAGCCCACCATGATGTTAAAACATTTCATCAGAATCATTAACCTGCTATGACAGAGGCATCTACTGACCTGGGGACAACATTGTGGCCATATGCAAGACAGCCACACGATCGAGAGCACAGCTTTCCAAACTTGCTGATAAAACCCCATCAGAAAAGATGCTTTCAGATTTTAACACAACTATACCCACCATCCCTAATAAGCTCTTACAGTATATGCCACTGCCACAGTAATCCTAGAAGTACTTGGGTATAAGAGTAGGAGTGCTTGCAAAGGAAGCTCGCTCAGGGAAGCCCAGAAGAACAGTCAGCTGAGGTCATGAGAGGTCCTGGATGGATAAGAAGCACAGCAAAATGTCTATAACTAAGGCTGTAGAAACAGACAAAGGCTCACAGCTCAGGCTACTAGGCTGAAAAGGTATACTACAGAAGCAGAGGCCAAGAGAGTAAATGGCCTGTTCTCCAAAGTGGTGGTAGTGAGTACCAGAGCCGCAACAAATTAGCTGACAGTAGCATGAAGCCAGCACATGTTAAGAAGCAAGAGCAATGAACTCAGTTCATGTCCACAAATCTTTATTTCCAAGTTTAATATTTCTTCATTAACAAGTTATATTTTTATCTTCAAATAGTTCAAAGCAGAGCACTATAAATATGTAATGTTTTGCAAAGTTTAGTCAATCAGATCTTGATGCTGCAGTGCTGTGGTTTACATCTTTCTTCAACCAAAACTAAAACCACAACCATCTGCAGCTTAATGTGACAAAGACTAAAAACTGGTTGTGGACATGAGAAGGACCAAAACACCAGTGTCCCCTGTTTGCATCCATGGGGTCTGTGTGGAGATAGTGGAGGACTACAGATACCTCGGTGTTCACTGACAATAAACTGGACTTCATTAAACACACAGAAGACATCTACAAGAAGGACCAGAGCGTCTCTACTTTCTGAGATGTCTCAGGTCCTTCAGTCTCTGCTGGACGATGCTCAGGATGTTTTATGAGTCTGTGGTAGCCAGTACCATCCTCTATGCTGCAGTGTGCTGGGACAGCAGACTGAGAGTAGTGGACACCAACAGACTCAACAAACTGATCTGTAAGGACAGTAACATCGTGGGTGTGGAGCTGGAGGAGGACACTGTCCAATTTA
>VUQH01064700.1:11853-40254 GCA_015106775.1 Etroplus canarensis
CAAGAGTGAGTTATTATGTGTGTGTGTGTGTGTGTGTGTGTGTGTGTGTGTGTGTGTGTGTGTGTGTGTGTGTGTTCATTTTCACTTTGTGAAAATTCAGGAGGTGGCGGTGTGTCTAAATTAAATGTTCTTATTTGTTTGTGTGGGTGGCCAACTGCTGATACAAGCCAGAATTATTTATGTTGCTGCGTTTGTGTGTGTGTGACTGTGTATACCCCCCTTGTGCGACTGATTTGTTCTGTATGTGTGTGTTTGTGCAGTTTGGAGACCTGTTGTTTGAGGAGGAGGCAGAGCAGTGTGCAGACCTGTGCCAGAAGGTGCTTCAGTACTGCAGCAGTCCTGTGGATGAGAACAGAAGCCAGGCCTGTGCCACCCTTTATCTCATCATGAGATTCAGCTACAGTAATGCCAGTGTAAGCGCACACATCACAGCAACATATAATCACAGAATATCCTCTTTATGTGTTACAATGGGTTGTAAGGATGCACACGTGCACAGGAATGTTCATGAAACAAGTGTCAGGTGTGTGATGCCTTTCTGTCAGGTAAAACTTTATCTAACATATAAGCATGCAGGGGAAATTGCTTTTATATCAGGTTAACTGTAAGTGCTTGTGAAAGTTCAGAATTGCTTATGATACACGTTCTCATGAAGATGCACAGAAGCAGGGAGACACATGGATCTTATCCTCTGTTCTGCACTCATCCCCTTTTGCCCAGCTTTAATGTCTTTTCCATGTCTATTTTAAGCGTGCTGCAAGAAAGTTTCTGCTGAAGGATGTGTCTCTAAGTAGAGAGCAGAAAGATATGTCACTGTCTGCCTACCCATGTCCCTACCCCTCTATAACTAATGACAGCCACCCTTTTTGTGTGTGTGTGTGTGCACAGTTCAGTGCATTTGTGTGTGTGTGAATGTGTAAGTATTTGTGCTGCAAAGGCAAGGATAGAGAATATGGAAGGAAAAAGTCATGCCAGAGTCTGAGAAGTGTTTCTAACAGAGGTGAAGCAGTGATAGAAGGAAATGAAAAGGACATGATTAAGAAAAGACAGATATGAAGGAAGGGAAGTACAGGATAGAGTATCTGCTTTCATTTTCTGTGCTGGTTCGATAACTGCTATTGCAGTCGATATTTCCTGTGTTTACAGTCTGTACGCTTTAATGAAAGTCAGGCACCAGTCTGCACAACACGCGCGCACACACGCACACATAGTGTCTCCAGTTTAGAGAGTATTTTTCCTTTGCATGTCTCAGCGTATGTTTGTTTATATGGTGTATACAGAGGGAGCTGTGATCTGAATTAGTGTAGCAGTGGAATGACTCATTCATACAGAACTCCCTACCTCTTTCTTTGTTTATGTTTTCATCCCATGATCTGCCCTTGTCATGTTCTCCATCTGTCGCATATACTTTTTTCCTCTCTCCTTACTTTACTTAAATTTTAGACTGTTCTAAGAAGACAATAAAAGACAAAGTTATTGTTTCCATAAACTGAACAAATTACTTAAACTGATAAATGTTCTTAAAACTAGTCCAGTTATGGAAAAGTTGAAAAGAAACTGTAGAGGAAAAGGGGGCAGATGAAAAACACAATTACAAAGAAAGACAAAGAGGGTTATATGTTGACTTAAGCTATCATTTAGGCTACCTCTCAGCGCATGCACACACACATGCACACACTGAGTTAGCAAGCAGTGATTGGTGGTTAGGCTCTGGCTCCATGCTCAGTTGAACAGAATGGGGCCGTAGAGATGATCCATGGGTGATTATGTCTCTGCTAATGGGAGATCATTTCCCGCTTAGCTGGTCATGCTGGAGATAGATGGGACTTCACACATACATAAGCACATTTTCTCTCACACATACACACAGTCCTCTCTGTAGAAGATGGAAGGGTGTTTGTCACACCTGTTTTCTTGGACAGGTAGTGTGAAGGATGGAGAGACAAGGAAAGGGAGCAGAGCAAACAAAAAAAAAAACACCTGAGACTTTTGTGTAATCAGCATTTACTCTTGCTAGTAATGGCTATTATCTCTCTGTGAGTGTACAATACTATATTTACTGCAGCTCACTCATTTAGTGTGCTATTAAATGGTGATAAGTGATTAAACTGAACATTGTATAAGAAAATGTTTCCAAAGACAAACCGTACAATACAGGGCAAATTTTAACCTGTTGTAAAAATTCAAGGGATTTACTTTTTCCATACACCTTGGAGGTAAAATGTACTCGAGCCTGTTTTGTGTTCTGTTTTACTCATTTATTTATTATTATTATTATTATTTATATATATATATATATATTATATATATATATATGGATGGACAAAAGTATTGGGCCACCTTCACATTACACCTTCAGGAACTTTTATGATGTCCCATTCTAAATCTATAGGCATTAATATGGGGTTGGTTCCCCCATTGCAGCTATAACAGCTTACACTCTTCTGAGAAGGTTTTTTATAAGATTTTGGAGTCTGTTTGTGGGAATTTTTGCACATTCATCCAGAAGAGCATTTGTGAAGTCAGTCACTGATGTTGGATGAGAGCACCTGACTCTGTCCTATTTCATCCCAAAGGTGTGTGATGGGTTGAGGTCAGGGCTCTGTGTTCTTCCACACCAGAGTAATCAGCCGTGCCTTTATGGACTTTGCTTTGTGCAATTGAGCACAGTCATGCTGAAACAGAAAAGGGGTCTTCAATAAACTGTTCTCACACATTTGGAAACATAGAATTGTCCAAAAAGCCTTAGTAAGCTCAAGCATTAAGATTTCCCTTCACTAGAACTACACGGCCTAGGCCAACCCCAGAGAAACAACCTCATAGCATTATCGCTCTCCGCCAAACATTACTTTTGGCACAATGTAGTCAGGCAGGTAATGTTCTCCCGGCATTCACCAAACCCAGACTCATCCATCAGACTGCCAGATGGAGAAGCGTGATTCATCACTCCACAGAACATTTCCACAGCTCCAGAGTCCAGTGGTGGCATGGTTTATACTGCTCCATCTGACATTTGGCATTGTACTTGGTGATGTAAGGCTTGCGTGAAACTGCTTGGTCATGGAAATCCATACCACGAAGCTCCTGGCAGACATTTTTTGTGATGGTGTTAAAGCCAGAGGAGGTTTGGAACTCTGCTGTTATTGAGTCAACACAGCGTTGGTGGCTTTTACGCACTATGCACACACGAAGCTTTACAGAGAGACCCTGTTCTGTAACTTTATACGCTCGTCCACTTCGTGACTGAGTTGCTGTGCTTCCCAAATGCTTCTGATTTGCAATAATACCATTAACAGCTGATCATGGAATATCAAGGAAGGAAGAAATTTCACAATCTGACTTGTTGCAACGGTGGTATTTCATTACAGTACAAAGCTCAAATTCAGTGAGTTGTTAAGATTGACACATTGTTTCAGAAATGTTAACAAAGGCAGACTGCATGACTAGGTGCTTTTATACACCTGTGGTAATGGGGCTGAATGAAACACCTGCATTACAAGCGGCATTAACCAATACTTTTGTTCATATAGTGTAGTTTCCCTTCATGCTACAGAAGATAATGTGACAAATGTGACAGAGACATTCACTGCATTCTCCTGTGGTTTGGTCAGAATTTCTCAAGAGTCAAGATGCAGGTCACCATGTCTCTGGCCTCGCTGGTGGGCAAGTCTTCAGACTTCCAAGAGGAATACTTGCGACGCTCACTCCGCACCATCCTGGCCTATGCAGAGGAGGATACTGAGATGCAGAACACTCAGCTACCGTCCCAGGTATAAAATTATACATGCAGTCACACAGTTCAACAGCTGTTCTGGTTGCATTGTTGATCCTGATTCATAAACCTACTTTTTCATGTGTGCTTGGATTTTTTAGGTGGATGAGCTTCTAAGGAATCTGAACAGTATTTTATCTGATACAGTGAAGATGAGGGAGTTTCAGGAAGATCCTGAAATGCTCATGGACCTCATGTACAGGTGAAAATACAAAATCATCTTTAGTGAAAGGCATTCCCCCTTGTTTCTGTCTGTCTTTAGTGTTTTCTTCTTTGTATCCCACACTCTCATCTCTTTCTCATCATTCTGTGGCTTCCCCCTATGTTTCACCGCTGGTTCCTATTTTTCTGTGGTTTGGGCTGTTTTGCTTCTATTTGCTGCCCTCACTATGGTAACCATGTGGTAGCAGTTTAGTCTTCTGATCTGGCTTTGTGTATATGCAAATGCAAACAGTATGTGTGTCCAAGTGTGCATGCGTGTGAGCAAACATGATGAGAAAACACTGAGACAAAGAGGTCATACATGTCCTGTTTGTGATTTAGCCACTTTACCTCAGTATGCTTCAATGTCACCCGAGATGATTTATCATGCACCTTTGTGTTTGTGTTTTGGTCAGACAGCTCTACAGAGTGACCTGTGAGCTTTACACATTTCTCTCCAAGCTTTCAACTTCATATAGGTCAACGATGAAAAAGACCTTTGGTCTCTAGCTTCTTAAATTAATTTGTACATATAGTGAACTGTCTGACTTGCTTTAAAAAATCAAGTTTTATTTTTATTTTTATGCTGTAATGGCAATAATTTTCCTTTCATTTCACTAACTGAAAATTATGTTCCATGTTTGTGTTCCCCATAAACACAGTAACCCACTAATCTGCCTGATATTGCTGTGCTCACATGCACACATTTTTCCCCGAGATATTTGTCTTGCATGCAGACACGTATTTGTGTCTGTGACACAATTAAATTGATATGCCTGCTTTAGTTTAGTTAGGAATATTATTTAATCTCATTTTATGTGTTTTACAAATCATTATGATCATGCATATGTTTATTTCTAACTTTTTTACATTGCAAATGTATTAAGTCTTCTTTGTAGTTTAAAGTTTTTCCTTTTTTCCTTGAGAGGATTTCAAAATATTTTGAGATAAATGTAGTCATTAAAATCCACTGTGTATACAGAATCTTATCTGCAATGAACTCACATCATTAACTGCCAGTGCACTTGTTTGTGCAGCATGTGACAGTTTTCTGCAAAAGAGAATTTAATCTTAAATAGATTAATTAAAGGGAAAAGGAGAAAAAGGAAAAAAGGGAAAAATTATCGTCCATCTTCCTCTCTTATATCTTTCCAGGATAGCAAAGGGCTACCAGACGTCTCCTGACCTCCGTCTGACCTGGCTACAGAACATGGCAGAGAAGCACAACAACAGGAAGTGTTACACTGAGTCTGCTATGTGTGTGGTCCATGCTGCTGCCCTGGTGGCTGAGTACCTCAGCATGCTGGAGGATCACAAGTACCTGCCTGTTGGCAGCGTCACCTTTCAGGTAGACAACACACACAGACATACAGAATATATACATATAGAAATAACTAGGAGATCATTATAAACATTTAGGACTGAAACACAGAAATGTAAAATTCATCATTTATTATGACTGTTGGTTGTTTGTTGAAAGAAGGCAAAACCAACTACACCACAAGAAAATCATACATCCCCCCATGGATTACTTCCATATCTGGCTTTGTGTGTCCAGAGGGGGGAGCTGTACACTCATAACGTAAATGTATAAATGTGATCCCCTGGTATCTCTGCTTAACATTGTGCCTTTAAAGATGAAGAGGAGAACAAAAAAGCAAATGTGCTCCTGTGGGAACATGAATGATCTGTTTCCTGCATCTGAAATCAAACAGTTATAACCGTAACAAAGCTGGTCGCCTTATCGATGAGCTATGTCATATGCAAGACCTCTGTGGTCAGGACACTCTAACCTGCAGCAAGTGATTGGATGGTCATTAAATTAGTTCCATTTCTCACTGTAGGACATCTTATTTTAAGCCATGTTATTGATTATGTGATTAGTAGGGCTAAATGACTGATTAGCTGACCGATTTTCTCCTCAGAACATCTCCCCCAATGTGCTAGAGGAGTCTGCAGTGTCAGATGACATCTTGTCCCCAGACGAGGATGGGGTGTGCTCAGGTCGCTACTTCACTGAGAGCGGCCTAGTGGGATTACTGGAGCAGGCTGCTGAGCTCTTCAGCAATGTGAGACAATGGAGCTGCGCTAATATTTGTCATATCTGTGTTTACGGATAACACATACATTCTTATTAAGCTTGGAGTCATTCCTGAAAGGAGTAACTGTGAGTTTGGTTAATGCCAAGAAAAGCCAGTCTTTATGGATGTTGTATAACAGCTGGAATATAGAAAATCTTTGCATTGAGTCAGTCACTTTAAAGATTTTGTTTTATGTTTTGTGTCAAATACAGTATATACTATACTCTTTGTTTATGGTAATCAGCACTGATAGGCATCCTTCTCATCAGGGTGGACTCTATGAAGCAGTAAATGAGGTCTACAAGATCATTATTCCAATCCTAGAGGCACACAGAGATTTCAGAAAACTGGCATCGACTCATGACAAACTTCAGAGAGCCTTTGATAACATCATTCAGAAGGTAATAACTATATGAGGATAAAATATATTTATTCAGTTAAAGTAAAAACAAGAAAGCTGGTAAGATAATGTAGACCTATCTTTTGCACATTGAGAAAACATTTTAAAAATCATTTGGTTCTCCACATTATACTCCATATTGTGTAAAATATGTAAAAGCTGTCATTTAAAGATCCTTAAAAGTAAAATCAGTATTACTTTTTTGTTTATTTTTCCTATTTAAAATCTTCAGAGTGTTTTTACAATAAAAAACCAATAAGGATTATTTACAGAATAGAAAAAATATCTGAATTGTATCATTCTGATTGTTGTCTGATATGAAGTCTTCACTGTGTTTCCCTCTAGGGCCATAAGAGGATGTTTGGAACTTATTTCCGGGTGGGTTTTTATGGGGCCAAGTTTGGCGACCTGGATGAACGGGAATTCATCTACAAGGAGCCTGGGATCACACACCTGCCTGAGATATCACACAGGCTGGAGGTATGTGAGAGGAAAATGTGTGTATGTGCAGGTATGTGATATGAGTTACATTTGATGGAAGTAGAGAGAAAGGAGGTTATGGTGCCGGGCTGGACTGGTGAGATCTGACACTTGAGACTTTAAGTGAACAAAATGACGATTCACAAATTGTACATCACGTTTAGAGCCTGGAAGAACTGGCTATCATTTCCATGCTAAAAAAAGAAAAGCTATTGTGAGTGGTGCAGTGTCAGTGGCACTTGAGTCAAATCAGTGAATCAGTTCACATTCAATTTATTGTTCACTTTTGAGCTTTCTTTTGACACTTTATTCTTCAAGGAACAGCCTTAAATAGCAATTAAATCTGTGTGATGTTTGAATAGACTCTATTATTAGTTGTATAATAACAGCAC
This sequence comes from Etroplus canarensis, assembly GCA_015106775.1. NCBI lineage: Eukaryota > Metazoa > Chordata > Actinopteri > Cichliformes > Cichlidae > Etroplus > Etroplus canarensis. The sequence continues at coordinate 19,180 of VUQH01064700.1, forward strand.
AATTTCCTGCACTCCTAGAACTTCTATGGTCAGTGTTTTGGAGATGACACATTGGTGATGATTAAGGACTCTACTCCAGTGGACAGAAAGCAACTCAACCCCAATAAGGTAGGTAACTGCAATGCCAAACTATTTATTGATTACATTTAGTCTTTACATTAGCACATGCTAATATTGGGGAAAAAGTCCATTTAAAAATGTATGTGTGGTATGTTTAGTAGTAATTGTGATGTAAAAGTAAATAATGATATAATAAATTGATACGGAGGTATTAATATTCAGATAATTTGGATTCAGTTTACCACACTCACTAAACTTGCACATAAACTGTATTAGTGTTAACAAGCAGATAATGTCTATATGTGTATTATAAACAAAAATCCTATTTCATGTAAATAATACTCATTTACTGTATTTCCTAATGCAGAGATTATATAGCACATATAGAACTTGCAAACATTCTAACCCATGAGTACTCAGTAATCAATACTACATTATTACAATAGTACTCAAAATTCATGAGGCGAGCCCTACCTAACTCTTCAAACTCTTCTCTCAAATACTCGTGTAAGTTTCATTACTGCAACTTGTGTGGTTTTGAAGCTGTTGTGAAGGCAAAAACTGCACTGATGTACCTTCCTACAGTATCACTCCTCCTAGATGAGGCTGACTGGTACGTGCCCACGGACTCATTTTTGGTCACAACGGTTCACTTCACTTACTGTAATTAATAAGCGAGCCAATAGATCAGGGGTCTTGAACCTGTGACTCGTTGACCTATCCCCACTGGCTACTTGTTGCTTTGACAAAAAATGGTTGAGTATGGAAATAAATAATGTTTTTGTCTTTTTATTTTCATTGTATTGATTATGGTTGTAAGAAATTCTTTACATTTATATTTAACAGGATGTTTTGCCTGCATTATGAAGATTAATTATATAATTTGCAACTCAATACAGATTTTTAAATCATAAATTGATTAAAATGTCTCTTTTGACAGTAAGGGTTGCAGAACCCTGCAATAGGCAGTATTTTGATTGAAGATTGTCAGGTTCTCGTCCTCTCCTGAAGCTACCCACAGCTCCGCAAACGCTCAGCTTGTCGGATTTCGACATGACCACTCGTTTGCCAAATTTTCTTATATCAAAATATTTCGACAAGAGGTGTTACTGAAAACATTTCAGTTGCAAAAGAAGCCATGCATTTGTTCAGCGTCTTCATCTAATATCAATAAATTGTAGTTTAAAGATTCATCTTATGTTTTCATAAGCATCAAATCAAGACAAGCTTGTATTATTTGCCTGAAGTGGCCCAGGTTTATGCAGCTGATGAGTGGCATGTGCAATGCTACCAGAATGCATTACACCCAGACACTGAATGGGAATCTTGGAAAATACGGATCCTATTGACACGTTCCATCAAAAGAAGAACTTTCTCTTGTTTGCAAATTAAATTTAAAGTGGAGATTAAATTACTGTATTTATTTGTTAATCCCAATAAGAGCCTGTTTTCAAGATCCCACCATTTCTCTCCAGGCATATATCCAGATCACTTATGTGGAACCCTACTTTGATGACTATGAGATGAAAGATCGGCTGACAAACTTTGAGAAAAACTTTAATCTGCGGCGCTTTATGTACACCACACCCTTCACCAAGAGTGGACGGCCTCGGGGTGAACTGTACGAACAGTACAAGAGGAAGACCATCCTCACTACCATGCACGCCTTCCCTTATGTCAAGACCCGCATCAATGTCATCCAGAAAGAGGAGGCAAGTATACGTGACATGGAACATGTAGCAGCTTTTAAATTTTTTGGGGGCACTTCATGATCGTAGGAATGCATTTTGACTATAATACCTTTCTTATATTTCCAGTTCGACTTGACTCCTATTGAGGTGGCCATAGAGGACATGCAGAAGAAAACAAGGGAGCTGGCAGTTGCCACACACAGAGAACAACCTGATGCTAAGATGTTACAGATGCTGCTACAGGGCTCTGTGGGAGCCACTGTGAACCAGGTAATGAGCTTTGCAGAGTTTTTGTGAATGAAGCTTATGATGCTATGGTGTACTGCTGTCTGTCTTCTCCTCCTATACCAGAAATCATAACACTTAACCAAATGATGGCTGTTCTTCTTAAATGACACTTTGTCATACATAATGTGCTGGAGAAAATAACAGAATGATTTACCTCTATTTATGCCATCACATTTACAGTTTCCATTGTAGTCAAAGAGTGCAGGTGGGAGACATGGAAGCGATCACACATCAAAGCCTTCACCCCATCCACAACCCTAATCCTTCCTTTGCTTTTCTCCTGATTTAGTTAAAACGTCAATTCATGGCCCCTCTTCCTTTCATGTATCCGCTGCATGGCGTGCTGCACCGGAGGTCTCTTTGATCTGATAGCTTCCAGGTCCTGCCAGCATGGTGAATGTTGGAGTAATGACGAAGCGTCTATAGCGTCTCTGCTCCCTTCATGCTTTATCTTCCAGTGTCTAATCTGACAGGTCCCTCGCTCCAACCTGATGGTTGTATACATAACGCTAATGCTCTGCAGCTCAGTAAACATATAACTCTTGGCTGTAATCAGTACAAGAGGCTGGGTTTCTGTGCACGGGTCGGCAGCTCAGACCTAGGGCTGAGGCCCAGGCCCAATGCGTTTATGATTCTAATCAGGACTGTTTAACTGCAGGCACTGTGCAAGCGTGCTGTGGTTTTATGATGAATATAAGTTAGGATAACAAGATCTCTTACTGGGCAAATGGGAGCCAAATGGTGGGTGTATGCAGGGTTAGCAGTGACATTAGCAATACAGGAGGTTAATCACTGCTCCTTTTCTGATCTCTTCCTCATGTTCTAGTTCAGAATATTAGCTCTTGGCTCCATTTAGCCATTCAGGTAGCAGGTCATTTCCTCTGTATGAATGAGGGGCATTCTTATTCATCCTTTGTTCATGTGTTGTCGAACACTTCCTCTCTTTCCTTCCTCCAGTCTCTTTTTGCTTTCTCTTTCTTCCTCTGTCTGTTGCTTTGTTTTCGCTGATTGCCTCATATCTCCACCCCCTGTTGTAGGGCCCTTTGGAGGTGGCCCAGGTCTTCCTGAATGAGATCCCAGCTGACCCAAAGCTCTTCCGTCACCACAACAAACTGCGCCTGTGTTTCAAAGAATTTATAATGAGGTAAGACGCAACGAAAGAATCACCACCCAGTGATACACAGTGTACTTACTACGAGTCATAATGAACAAGGAGCCTAAAGAAGTTCAGCAGCAAATTTACTTTGACTTTTTTCACTTTGTTACCAGTAAATGACACTTACTCAGTATGTGGAAGTATACAATACCTCAAAGAGATTTTCTCAGTCAAAACTGCAATGTGTTTGTGAGTTGTGACTTAGAAAGAGTGAAAGTCTTCTCCTGGATCTGCACACCTTTATTGGTGTCTGTGTAGGAAGATAAAAGTGCACCACAATGAAATGTGAGTGATGGAGACTGCTATCCTGCTGTTTAAGAGTGTCACTCAAGATGCAGGGATTGAAGTGATCACAACATCATTTCCGACCAGGTCACAGTAAAATGAACTAAACCAATAGGAGCAGTGTGAATAATTATAACCTGTTTTTACAGAGAATACTTTCTCATTTCCCGTTCAACAGTGCAAGATATTTTTCCTCATCATTCAACTAAGCTGTTATTCATCTAGAATAGCAAAGGTTTATTGTCAACAAGAGTTTCTATCATATTTAGAATATTCAAAACATCATTCATTCACACCATCCTACTCTACCTGTGGCAATGGGTCATGCTGAAGTTGTGCAGACACTGTGCCACATTTGTGGGTGTTTGTGTATTGGTGCTTGTGTGGCTGCGTGTTTGTTTGCTTTGCTTTCATCCCATGGCCATGTGTCACTTGCCTCCAAAAAAGGTGCCTTTCATTTTCTAACGTTCATATCACTTTCCAGCTGCCGTAATTGCTACAAGCAGGTTGGCAAACATTTAGTGTAATTTCAGAAAGGCCTATTTTTGTTCTAAATCCTGGTGAGCTGGCATAGGATTTGTTCTATGGTGATTTTTCTCAACAGTAGCATTCTAATAAATCCACTAAGGAAAGTATTAGTTTCCAAGTTGGTCATCTTTTCCCCTACTTCACTAAATTCCTTGTAATACTTAATGTAGTGTGATGCAGCTACATAACTATCAAAGTACTGATTTTAAAATCAGTTCTGTAGGATTATAGATTAGAAGAGACTGGTGTTTCGAGGGGGTTGTTTTTTTTTGTTTGAGATATATATATATATATATATATATATATATAAAAATTTGTCATGTGCCCTTGACCATCAGTTACAGTTTGACTTCTGTGACGCTTCCAGTCTCTTTGTATTTCTGTTGCAACCTGCTGATGACATTGTGACACTCTAAGCTCAGTGGCCACTTCCCTCTGAGAACATCCTGTTACTACTACTATTGATCAGCTGTTAGGTGTTGTCTTTGTCTCATGATGTCAAAATGTGAACAGCATGCTGAAGAGGACTGTTTAAATACCAATTCTAATTGAACCAGAAAATGTTTTGGTCAATTTATGGATCAGAAATCAGTTGTGAATTTTGCTGTTAGTAATAATAATAATTTGGCTTTTGTACAAGAATATCTGTGTGCACAATTATTAGGCAACTATGCAACTCAAAGAACCAAAAATATTCCTATCTCACTTGTTTATTTAAAGTGAGAATAATGACCAAACAACTCGAACTTTATAAAAAAAACATTTCTGACATTTCAAGAAATAAATCAGTGCCCAATATAGCCACCCCTCTTTTCAATAACAGTCAAAATCTTCCATCCATAGAGTCTTGTCAGTTTCTTGATCTCTTGACTGCCAACTTTTTGTGCAACAGCAACTACAGCCTCCCAGACACTGTTCAGAGAGGGTACTGGTTTCCTTCACTTGTACATCTCACGTTTAAGAAGGGCCCACAAGTTCTCAATAGGGTTTAGGTCAGGTGAGGAAGGGGGCCATGTCATTATTCTTTCATCTTTAAGGCCTTTACTCGTTAGCCACACAGTGGGGTACTTTGATGCATGAGATGGAGCATTGTCCTGCATAAAAATCATGGTCTCCTTGAAAGATGCAGACTTTTTCCTGTACCACTGCGTGAAGAGAGCGTCTTCTAGAAACTGGCAGTAGGTTTGGGAGTTTCAGAATCAGAACCAAAATATTTTATTAATCCCAGGCGGAAAGTTGAGTCCATAGTCAACCCCAAAAAGTTCAACAAGCTCATCTTTAATAATTCCAGTCCATACCAGTACCCCACCTCCACCTTGCTGGAGTGGAGCTCTATGCCCATTGCTGATCCAGCCATGGGCCCATCCATCTGGTCCATCAAGAGTCACTCTCATTTCATCAGTCCATAAAACCTTAGAAAAATCTGTCTTCAGATATTTTTTGGCCCAGTCTTGGTGTTTCATCTTATGTGTCTTGTTCAGTGGTGGTCTGGTTTCAGCCTTTTTTACCTTGGCCATGTCTCTGAGCACTGAACACCTTGTACTTCTGGACACTCCAGGTAGGCTGCAGTTCTGGATGATAACAGCACTGGAGGATAATGGGTTCCTGGTAGCTTCATGTTTGATTCTTCTAAAATCTTTAGCAGTTAATTTGCATCTTTTTCTGTCAGCACGTTTCTTGCGACTCTTTTGGGCATTTGAAACAAAACGTTTGGTTCTGTGGTCACGTCCTAATATCTTGGGAATTTTAAGAGTCCTGTATCCCTCTTTTTATAGTTTATGACTTTTCAGAGTCTGTTAGATCTATTTTCTGGCCCATTTTGCCTGAGGAAAAGAAGCTGCCTAATAGTGGTGCACACCTGGTATAGGGTGTTAATCTCCTAAGGCCACACCCTCCCTCATTACACAAATGCGCACCACGTCGTTTATACAGTTTGGAGATGTAAAGTATGCATAAAAATGTGAAATCATAAAAAGATAAAGATGCCAAATGCTCATGTGGAAAAATACTTATAAAAACAAGCATTCACATGGAGAGCTACTTATCACTAGACATTTTTATAGCTTTGAAAACCCTGTGCTCTTGTGAACTGTCATTAATGCTCATTACCCTGCTTATTTACTGTATACTGTTACACGGTATTGTAGTTTCCATATTAACTTCATTAAAGTCTAAGAGATAAACATGTGTTTGCAATCATTCCCCTTCTCTCTGATTTCCTACAGACTGCTCTGTATGTTGGCCATTATACATGTCATGATGGAGTACTGTGGGGAGAACCCATACTTGCCCTCTGCTTGCAGTTCAGCTCAAATTCTTTGTTGCTGTATTTTATAATAAGATGCTGTCTTTTGTCCAGCGCATGAAGGGGAATTATTTAATTTTTACTTCTGTTGCTACTGTGTTTTGAAATAGCCTTGTGAGTCTTTTAGCAGAGTTGCATGACAAAAACAAATAGGCATATAGAAGGTGGTCTCCACAATCAAGTACAAATTTGATCCCATTCAGCCCAACTCTGTTGTGCAAAGAATTCAAATTCAGGTCAAGCAGTTATAGAACAGTGTTCCCCCAGAATGGAGCACTGGCTTACAGAAAGATTGGTTCATTAAAAAATCATTTTTGAAGCTGTTCTTAAGTTTGAGGTTATTGTATTAAAAAGTACAAGGAGAAAACTGAATTCTTTTTTTCATCACAGGCAGTGAAATTACATGCTGCTTTCCGTCCTGCAGGTGTGGTGAAGCAGTGGAGAAGAATAAGCATCTGATCACATCAGATCAGAAGGAGTACCAGCAGGAGCTGAAAAAGAACTACAACCGCCTGAGAGAGAACCTGAGGCCAATGCTGGAGAGGAAGATTCCCGAGCTCTATAAACCCATCATCAGGCCTCGGCTGGAGAACAGGTAAAAAGATCCACCAAGTCAAACATCTTTGAGAGGAACAGAGGTGAACAACACTCATTGAACACACCCACACATCTAGCAGCTTTAAATAAAACTTGAAACTGGCCCTTCAAACAATAAACTCAACATGGAAATGTTGAGGTCATTTTCACAGGCACCGTCTGTTTAGTGTGATTTAAATAGGCTTACACACAATTAGATTTTTTTTAATTCATCAATTTACGAGACTCAGTTGCTTTACCTGATAAAATGAACTTGCATGATGACTGATAAGAAGATATTAAAATCAAATAGCCCTGATAATACTGGATTTGTTTACCATTATTGAACATTACAGCAAAGCATATTGATGTATACATCTGCAATAAGCTGATATCACCTAATATACCAGTTTATGGATTTATCATTCTACTTCCAAAAAATGCATAATACAAGTTGGAGTAATTGTTATATCTTTCACTTAATTATCTCAGATTTATGAATGTGTCTACTGCCTCAGTCTTGATAAAACAATGTAGCGGTTAATGTTGGGTTATTATGGAAAAAATGTCTGACTCTCTCTGTTACCTGGTGTAAATGGATGGATTAAGTTCAGGGTCGTTTTTATACAGGGCAGTTTAGGTGCTAGATAGTAAGTGATTACCTTACATGTCTGCTCTTGTCCCTACCTGCCTTAAATGTTCTCTGTCCTCTTCAACATCATTCGTTATGTTTTGTTTCTGTTTTCCCCCACTCCTCTCTTGTCCACTGTCTCCTGTCTCTAACAGAGATTCCTTCAAGCGTCTAAGTTTCCGCAGAACTCAGGAGGAAAACTCCTGAGATGCCATAGCTCCTCTGAGACTTTGAGAGTGCTACAACCAGGAAAGGGAGGCTGTCACAAAATTGAGAGGAAAAAAAGAAGATGAAAGACGAGGAAAAACAAGAAAAGGAACTGGTGTTGCTCTTGAACTCATCTGCGCAGGAGCAGTTCACTGTGTCAACAACGGACGACTCAAAGCTTCTCAGTGATCCAGCAATGTGTATTAATGTTGGCTGCATGTTCACTTTTATGGTGTCATGATTGTTTGTAACAGGAGGACTAAAGGAGAGTGAGAACATAAAAATATAAAGGGTGGCAAGCAAAGTGTAGCTTATTGAACATCTTACTGTAAAAATCTTCATTTGCTGCATTAATTTCCATTTCTGGATAACTTTCAAGTCCTCAAAATGCTGCATACACTTCCTCTGAGGTTCTCACTGACCCAGGCCTATTGTGCGTGCCAATAATGCTTATGTTCTGTGCGTATATGTATGTGAATGTCTGAAGGAATGCATGTTTATTTAGATTATGTTTGGATTAGAAGCGTTTGGTGCCATACTGAAGTCACTTTGTACTTGGTGATGATAAATGGTTCTGTTATGTGCGAAAGGGCCTCTGAAATTCCACTCTGGACATGTATGCATGACATGTTCTGTTTGAACAGCAAGACTGTGGATGGATTTTTGTGCACTGGAAAAATAGGTACAGTTTTGTGCATTAACTGTTAAGGCCACCTGTGTCCTTTTACTGTTGTTCATGCAGGCTGTGTAGCAAATAGAATTTAACTTATTAAGAGTTATTTGATATAAGTTCACAGGAGGCTCTAAAATACAGACTACATACACATGAAATGTCCATATATTGGAAATATTGCATCAGATAATTACAAAGGTGTTTACAAAGGTAGGGAAACTATTTTGTTTTTGTATTTTATGGAAATGTATTTTATGATAAATAACAGCAATAATGATAGTAATTGGAAATGTTATTCAGTAGGCGTGATTTAGTGGGTCTACTGTAACAATCTCAGTGTTTGTTCTAACAGTTTCAGTAGCTCTTTGTAAATAGACCACATCCTACCATACACACAGTGCCAAATTCAGTTCCTTGCCTATTTAACTAAGAAGTGAGAAAGTTGACCCGAAATGCAATATTGTAAAAAGTCACTCCATACAGATTTACTTTGCAAATTATGTTTACTCAGAAAGTGAGAACACATTCCAGGAGAGAATTTTTTTTTTACTGCTTTGGAGTATTAAGTTGTGACAACCCCATTTTATGTCATGTCAATGAAACATTTCATCAGATTGCTGTTATGTTGGAGGTCATTCTGTATTGCAGTAACACAAATGTGCTTGGAGTTTCAAAAGTGGGTGTACATGTTTGTCAGCATGATTAATACTCAGAATATTTGTTTCTAGGTACATATCCTATTTATTAGCTGCTGGGTGGGTGGGGTTTTTTAAATGGCTAAAAAATGACAAAGCTATACAGTGTACAACAAATGTGAGTATTGATTAAAATGTATACCTGTTTTTGAAACAGACACATCTGTGTTATAAGATATATTTGTGGGATTCACCCACTGTGACTGTATTCAAATTTATCGGTTTTCTTTCATGTTCATTCCTGTTTTATTAAATGTAGAATTTTTCATTGTTATACTTGCATTGCTGTTAAAGAAGAACGTGAATAAAAATTAATATATGCACACTGTCACCACTGTTTCCAATCACTGTTTCTGAGATTGCATACCTCCACCAAGGCTAAAACATGTTGGCTTTCTACTGTTTTCTAAGGTAATATATTTCTCTGTCTTTATTTATAGAAATGGGAACAAAGCCAAATTTAAAAAAGCTAATACCTGCTAATTATTTATCATTTTTTATGGTGTGTATTGAGATGTGATGCATAATGGCAAATTTTGCTCTTACACTGTTGAAGAATCCTTCCAAAAAAAAAAAATCTCCATCCAGATCTGGATTGCCTTCAAAAGTTAATCGCTTCTAAGTAGGGGCCAAGTCCTGCCACTGGTAAAATTTTCATGCCAATCCTCTTACTTGTTATGTAATCCTGCTAACAGACAAACCAAAAGCATATCTTCCTAGGTGGAGGTAATTCATTAAAATGCAGTTTTAGTAGGATGACTGGATGGATAGTTTGATAGATTCAGAAGCTGAACAAAATTTGTGTTCCACACTAAACAAAAATGCATGGCACACCCCAGAATTTTTATCACTGATAAGAGGTCAAACTTCTTCCACACTGGTGTGAGAGAAGTTTGACCTCTTCTTTACAGTGTTGCTTCAGTTCATTGAGGTTTGCAGACATTTTTTTTATGCACATCTCTATTAAGGTCCTGCCATAGCATTTCATTTGGGCTGAGGTCTGGATTTTGACTGGGCCATTGCAGCACCTTGATTCTTTTCTTTTTCAGCCGTTATGTTATGGATTTGCTGGTATGCTGGGGATCACTGTCCTGTTGCATGACCCTGTCCAAGCTTTAGCTGTCAGAAAGATGGCCTCACATTTACCTCTAGAATACTTTGATTTACAGAGTAGTTCTTGGTTGACCCAGTAACTGCACTGTGCCCAGATCATCACACCTCCACCACCATGCTTGACAGTTGGTATGAAGTGTTTGTGCTAATATGCTGTTTGGCCTTACACCAAAGGTGGTATTGTGCATTATAGCTAAACATGTCCACTTTGGTCTTGTCTGTTGAAAGGAAATACTTCCAGAAGCAACTTAGCAAACTAAACCATGCTGCCATGTTCTTTTTAGAGAGAAGAAGCTTTCTGTAGGCAACCCTTCCAAACCAGCCATACTTCAGTCTTTTTTCTAATTGCACTATCATGAACTTTAATTTGGCATCCTAACTGAGGCCTGTAGATTCTGAGCTGCACCTCTTGGTTTATTTATTTATTTATTTATTTTACAGTTTCTTTGAGTGTTGCATGGTCTGACACTGTGGTTAATCTACTGGAATGTACACTCATGGGAAGATGTGATATTGTGTTAACACAAACTTGAAAGCTCCATTTGAGTAAAATGCCAAAACTTCTGCTTTTACAGAGGTGGTCATACTGGCTGATCAGTTAGTCAAGCGTATTTGATGAGCAGCCTCTGGCTGCTACTTTACCATCTTAATTCCTGTAGAAACAAGAAGGGAGTGCTTTTCTTTTTGTCATGAACATAGATGGATAGATGAGCAGATTCATCACTTATAAGTAAACTGTATTTAAAGATATGTGGGATTTCATTTCAGTTCAGTAACCTATTCATGAAACACACACTCATACACTCAAAGACTTTTCCACATTTAGTGTGACACTGTCTATATTTAAGTTCTTTTTCAAATATTTATTCCTGAAATATTTAATATTTCAATACTATCTTCCTACTTTATTTCACTTTATTTCTCACCAGGACTGCATAGTGGTCAGCTTGCTTGTCATTGGCTTGTTTGTCATCACTTTTTTGTTCAATGTACACATGTTTGCACTAATGTGTTTCTTTGTCGTGTGTGTACAGTAGCACCATGGCCCTGGAGGAACTTCATTTTGTATCATGCATCATCTGTACGTGCTTCAAATGACAATAAAGAGCCTACTTATCTAAAAAGATTCCGTCCGTGTTTCAGATAAATGTTTAAAACTAAACTTCAGGTGAAAAATAGGACAAATAGCAGACACATAAAACCTCAACATTTTAAATTAAAACAAGCGAAACTGAAAGGAGCAAAACCACTATGGAATCTAGCTGAAGGTTAAAACCGAAAGCAAAAATAAACATACACTAATAAAACTGACCCAATACTAACAACGACGCCCGTAAATGTCCTGTTTATCTAAAAAATAAAGCGGAGAGGGTGCAGCTAAAGAACTACAATTCACTGCCGTCGCGGAAATGTGACGACATCACTGCTCGCCATCATCGGAAAAGACGGATACAGCTTTGTTGTAGAACTCATTCAAGCCAAGCGAGTGTTTGCGATGCTCGGCGGTATGTTTGCAGTCGTTTTGTGAAAATATCCTGAACACGCTGTGAGCTAAAACGGAGGTGGTGATTTGTGGCGTCACCGCAATGTCTTTAAAAGCGAAGAAGAGACTTGTAAAGTTAGCTTGAACTCCCTCACATGATTTAGCCAGGTAGCTTCACACCTCAGTGAACTTTCAAACTTTGAAACTTGAAAGCTTAATTCACGTTTCTGTGCTGCGTTTGAAACGCCTAGCCGCAGGTTTTCACTGATAATAGGTCCCCTGTGCTAACATTGCTTAAAGTTAATATTTTTACTTTGCAGCTCTAATTGAAACCAAGGTTAAGTTTGTTTTTTTTGATTTACGGCAAGCCCTTGCTTGACACTGACCAGTTTGTGTTCTTCTTTTGGCTGCTCCCGTTAGGGGTCGCCACAGTGGATCATCTGCTTCCATCTCACCCTATCCTTTGAATCCTCCTCCGTCACACCAACCCTCTGCATGTCCTCCTTCACTACATCTTCTTCTCTGTGGTCTTCCTCTTCTCCTCCTTCCTGGCAGCTCCATCTTCAACATCCTTTGTCCTATAGATCCACTATCCCTCCTCTGAACGTGTCCAAACCATCTCAGTCTTACCTCTCTGACTATCTCCAAATTTCTCAACCTAAGCTGTCTCTCTGATGTATTAATTTCTAATCCTGTCCAACCTGGTCACTCCCAGCAAAGATCTCAACATCTTCAATTCTGCCACCTCCAGCCCCGCCTCCTGTCTTTTTGTCAGTGCCACTGTCCATATATCATGGCAGGCCTCACTACTGTCTTGTAAACCTTTCCTTTCACTCTTGCTGCTATCCTTCTGTCACAAAGCACCCCTGACACTCGTCTCCACCCACTCCACCCTGCCTGAACTCTCTTCTTTACCTCTCTTGTGCTTTGTCCGTTGCTTACGTTTAGCTATTTGATTGTCCTCTTACATCCACTAAGCCAGTTGCCACACATTTTAAAAGTGTTAGAGCCACACTTAAAGGTTTCTTTCTATAGTAACACTAGGTTTATTAACTGGCTAGATGATCTTAATTAAAAGAGTGGTCACACAGCTCAGAGATAGGTGTTGTTTTCCAGCCTTTATTTTTCCTGTTGCTCTTGACATTGTGCTCTTTTTCTGTGTGCTCATAATTTTATGAATTTCCTGCTGCACTGAATAACCTCTGAGGATTTCCCGCTGTAAATGGTAATTGCACCTCTGTCTTGCCAAGCTGCTCCAAGGCCCCGAGCAGGCTAAATAGAAGGATTGTGACAGAGGAGAGCTTTAATATAGGCTTCTGCAGATAGTTAGCTGTTCCTGGCGCTGGGGTAAGGTGTTTTGCTTATACTGCTTCATTAGCACAGATCAGAATTGGATCATGAGATTGTTTTCCTTAGATTTGGCTTTATCACAGTGCTGGTGAAACACTTAATGCATACACAGAAGTGAGTATCTATACACAACAATTTTTTCTTACTCAATTTAAGTTTGAGTTTTTTGAGTTAAAAAACTTAAATCTTTGTTTTTGCTCATTCTTATGAGGTTTCAGCCTCAGTCTTATACTCAACTTTGATGCCATTGGTTTAACATGGATCCAGGTAGGGACCTAAACCCTGACACAGATGATCTTCCACTCCGAGCGAATACTAACCACATACTAGTCAGACATTACGTGCTGGACCTGACTGTTCATTTTGACAGTAGGGTCATCAGTGGTAGTATTGTTCTGTTCCTGGAGCCTCCCTCTGAAGTGAAAACTGACGCTGATGATGGCATTGCTGGAGGAAATCATGATGGCTTTACATCAAGATTTCAGGCAGTGGATGCCACAGAGGATTGTAAGAAAGAACTTGGAAACACAACAACAAGGGTGGAGAAGACATGTGGTGATAAAGAAAGTCAGACTGAAGCTGATAATGTTCAGTCTTCAGATTTTTGGCAAACGACGAGTGGCAGTGATTTCACCTTAGTGCTGGACTGCTGTGATCTCAATGTGTCAAAGGTTGAAGAAGTGGACATCACCTCTGTGCCAGTTATGTTAAGCTACTTACCAGAGGTAGCATCTGAAAAATCAGGGGATATTTCAGTGAACCCACAAGCAGCTTTTGTTCAGAAGCTGACCTCCATGCCCTCCAGTCAGTGGAGACAGAATCATCAGCTCTTTTCACTGTGTAGCCGTGCCCCCGGAGTTCAGGATGGGGGCTCACTGCAGTTCCATAGAGACAGATGGAGTCTACAGGTGAGGAAAAAGGGGGTCACATCACCTCAGGAGTTTCCTTGTGCTCTCAGGATCTGCTATGAAACAAGACCAACAGGAGGCTCAGTGAGGTGGACTAAAGACCAGGACAACAGGTTTGTGTCAGGATGCAAATCTTTTGAATTATTCCATTAAGCAGTGGTTTAGTATTATTTTTGGACTCCCTCACCTGCTTTAGTTTTTGTTTAGTTTCACAATTACAGTGTAATATTCTGAGCTTGCTGTGATAGAATGCAATAATAGTGATTAATTAATTCACAAAAACCCACCTTGGGCTATTTTATTGTCTTCTGTGTAGGGATGCTCTACTTATGTGTGTGTATATGCGTGCCTCCTTTGAGCACTGAAATGAGGGTTGTTTATAGTTTACAATTGTTTACCCTTCCAGGGTGTGTGTTTACACTGCAGGTTCTCCCATCAACAACCGAGCCCTCTTCCCCTGCCAGGAGCCGCCTGTTGCCATGTCAACATGGCAGGCAACAGTACGGGCCCCCAGTGAGTGCGTGGTTTTGATGAGTGGGGAGGAGCAGGCTGTACCCACTGAGGATGGGGACACACGTAAGCTGTTGTAAAGCTTTGGAAAAAAATGTAGTGACAACCATAAGAACTCAAGTCAGTTTTATTATCAGAAATCTGAAATTTATATCTTTTTGTTTTGGACAGCATACAGTTACCACTACCCAGACAATGATTAGAAACCTTGGATTATTATTATTTGATGAATTGTCCTGTGAATTGAAAGAAAAGATTGGTATTGGACCTCAGCACTTTAAGTAAATGGGTTTGTAGTGTTTAGTGTTGAAGCTAAGTGCTGTTAAGGGAGAATGGACCTTAGATGCATTTCAGAGATTGGCTTTGTTTTGTTGAATAAAAAGAGTAGGGGTGCACTGAAGTATCGACTGAAGTCTGGTATCAGCCATTATAGGCCTAACCGGCAAATAAGATGACATTTGCCGATTGCAGTGGCCCATGTTTTTCTGTAGGTAACATCCAGGTTGAGCTGACTAGATTTTCAGATGACATAGTGAAACCTTTAAAGCATCTAAGTTATTTTTTTAGAATTAAAATTTCTTTGTCTGCCTGTCACAAAAAGAGGAATAAATAACAACAAAAACAAACAGAAAAAAATCAGTGTAAATACAAGAGGTGTGTAGAGATGTGAGCATTGCACAGAAAAAGGTCTACTTTTAGTATTATTGAGAACTGAGCTGTGGTATTTTATTGGAGTCATTGTAGAGTATTTTCACATAAATTCAAAAAGCCAGCTTTTCTTGCTTAGTTTGAGACATCTTAAAACTATGTCCATATTTCAGATTATTTTAACACTTCAAATATACATGGTGTTAGCATCTGTTTTAAACAAACTAATTAGAATTTTGAGAAGAATAATGACAGACCAAAGCGGAGTTTTTGACCATAATGCAGTGCTACATTTGGTGAAAACCAAATACAGCAAATTATCACAAAAACCTCATACCAGCTGTCAAGCATGATGGTGGTGGAGTGGTGATGATCTGGGCACCTTGCAGTCAAGGAGTCAAACAAGAACTCCTCTGTGTATCAAAGTATTCTAGAGTTAAATGTGAGGCCATTGTCCTTCCTAACACACCAGCAAATCTACAACAGAATGGCTGAAAAAAAGGACCTTAATCAGTGCCTGCAAACTTTAGTAAATTGAAGCAACATTGTATAGAAGAGTGGGCCAAAATTCTATGAAATGTGAAAGATTAATAAAAACATAAAGAAACAATTCAAGTAATTGCTGCTAAAGGTGGTTCTACAAGCTTTTGAATCATGAGATGTACTTAGTTTTTCCACAAGCTTGCATAGAATCTTGTGAAAGCTTTCTTTATTGCTTGATTGTTTACTTATATAAATAACAACTTTTAAATTAAGATAATTCTTTGACTGCCATTAATTTTAATTGCTTTTTGTCATCCACTGCCATAACTTCTGCATCGTCTGAAATGTGGACAAGAGATATACATCATTCTCTGCTGATTGGTTAGGACTAAAAGCAAATAAAATGTCAAAGATAAACACATCTGCTTGAGCAGTGTAGTGAAACAAAATGGCATTTTAGTGCAGATTTTTCTTCCATTTCTTACTCCATGCTGTCAGTCATCTGAACTCGTCACTACTTCTGTTACTTTTGACATTTTTATTTTCTCTCTCTGGCACTTCATTTACTCTGCAGATTTTTTAATCTGGAATTACTATGTCACAATGCCCATGCCTGCCTCCACCTTCACTCTGGCAGTGGGCCACTGGCGACAAGTCACAGCAGAAATCCCCTCAGCGTTGGAAAAAGGGGTGAGGGACAGGAGAGATTGTGGCAAGACTGCCAAAGTTGGGGCCGAGTATGGGCAATGGACCGAGGCTGAGCGTGTGTCTGGATTTGGAAGCTCCTCTAGTGGAGTAGTAAAGGGTTCTCCACTCCAGACTGGCAGGTATTTTATTAGTTTTTCCTGTGTTCTTTTTCTCTTGTAGGACCTCCTCGTCTCCAGACTGATGTTAACCTAAGTCTGGCCTTTCCGTCAAAGTTTCCTTTCACCATACCAAAAATGGCGCAGGTGAAGTTAGGGTGATGAATAGGGTGCAGCACTCAATCAGCTTTTTATGACAAATACATAAAGGCTTTCACCAAAGTACATTAGGTTCAGTGCCCAGCATAAATTATCTTTGGATAGAAAAAGTGAGGTTAACATAAATTTTATAGATGTACAGGATATAAGGTGCAGGTTGTGGTATTAGAAACGACTGGTTTGCTGTGTGCAGGGCATGGTCGATCTGGGGTCTCCCTCTCTGCTGGCCAGCAGGTTGGCAAGCCTACCAGTGGTTTCCAGTAATTCTCCTCCTCCCCCTCATGGTTTTCCTCCAGCAGCAGCCCAGCCATAGCCTGCTGCAGGCCCCATGATTCTTCAACTACAAGGAGGGCCTTTATTTTCAGTGAATGGCTCAAAGGAAACTTGGCTGTCGCTTGAAACCCTTGGAACAGTTCTGATGCTGAGGATGGAGTTAGTGCTGGATATTGGATTAGAGTGAATGTGATTGCATGTCGGCTCTTAGATATTTTTAGGATCATTGTGGTTTGTGATGTATACTGTCATTTCCATATTTCCATTGCTTTCATTTCCACCGTCAACAGGGCACATTGTGTCATGGGTTTTTCATCAGTTCAAGATCTATGTAGTTTTTCAATAAAAAACTAAAATTAAATGTGTTATTAGCCTTTGTTTAAACTTTTCTTCCTTGTTTTAATCTACTACAGTGGAGACCAGACTACCTGCTCTCAGTCTGCATTCTGTTACTCTTCCCTTGAGGATGAGGGGCTCTCTGTAAGTGATTATTCAGGCATGGTGGATGACGGCATTTCTTGTTCCCATGGCGACTACCCTTGCCGATTTACTGAGCGGTCGGCTTGGTCCCAGCGGGTTATTCCACACCGTGTATTTAGCCCTGTCTGCCTGCAGCAGAAGGCCCAGGTGGGGTTCTGACAGAGAGCCACTGAGAGTTGTGCTAATTAAATTTTGTATGATTAAAGGAGACAGTTAACATCAGTTAATGTTTGTGTCACTGTGCCAGAGGTTTTCAACTGCAAACTCTTGGCACAATGATAAACATATTAGACTGTATTTCCATAGGGGCTAGTTAAAACATTGCTTATACTTTAAATGTGTAAAAGTGCTAACTGGAATAACCTTTATGTCTATTTTTCCAGGTTCAGTTCTTTCTAAGCTGATGGTGGCAACTGTATGCGCAGACTTATATAATATAGATAGACTTTAGCATCTGGAAGAAAAAATACACATATGGGCAAAAGTATTGGGCCACTTACACATTACACCCACAGGAACCTTTATGACATTCCATCCTAAATCCATATTTATCAATATGGAATTGGTCCCGCCTTTGCAGCTCTAACAGCTTCCACTCTTCTGGAAAGTCTTTCTACAGGGTTTTAGTGTGTGTCTAAGGTTGTGCCCATTCATCAAGAAGAGCATTTGGGACTCAAGTTGGACGAGAGGGCCTTGCTCTCAATCTCTGTTTTAGTTCATCCCAAAGGTAATTGATGGGGTTGAGGTCAGGGCTCTGTGTGGGCCAGTCAAGTTCTTCCATACCAAACTCATCCAATCATGCCTTTAAGGACTTCACTTTGTGCATTGGAGGGCATCATGCTGTTACAGAAAGGGACCTTCCCCAAACTGTTACCATAAAGCTGGAAACATAGAACTGTCCTAAATGTCTTAATAGGCCGAAACATTAAGATTGGCCTTCATCAGAACTAAGGAACCAAGGCCAGCTTCAGAAAAACAACCCCATAGCATTATCCCTCCTCCACCACACTTTATAGCTGGCACAGTGCAGTCAGGCAGGTACTGTTCACCTGCCATTCCCCAGACCCAGACTCATCTATGAGTCTGCCAGATAGAGAAGCGTGATTCCTCACTTCACAGAACACTATTTCCACTTCTGCCATGAAGCTGCTGGCACACAGTTTTGTGCTGATGTTAATGCCAGCAGAAGTTTGGATCTATGGAGTTATTGAGTCACTGGCTTTTACACACTTTGCACTGTAGCACTTGGTGATCCTGCTATGTGACTTTATGTGTTCTGCCACTTTGTGGCTGAGTTGCTGTGGTTCCTAAATGCTTTAGTTTGCTAAATTATTACTTGCAGCTGCTCATGGAAAGTCTACAAGGGATGGAGTTTCTCAAATGGACTTTTACAAATGGTGGCATCTTATTACACTATGATGCTGGAATTTAGTGATCTCTTTAGAACGACCCATTCTAAAGCAAATTTTTATAAAGGCAGAGCACATGGCAAGGTGTTTGATTTCGTACACTTGTGGCAACAGGCCTGAATGAAAATACTAAATTCAGTGATAAAAAGTTGTGGCCCAATACCTTTGTCCATATAGTGTACATATATCACAAACTATTGTATACCATACTTATCTGTATCAATACACAAACATTGAATTAAAATAAAAATTCTAAACGATATAGTCTTCATTGTTTTCAGAATGTTGTTGCTTTTGCAGATGGGAGTCCTTAAGCTGTTACCTCAGTGTTTGGCTGCAGCTCATGCCATTCTGGGGGTGCACCCCTTTCCCCGCCTTGATGTTCTCATCGTCCCAGCAGGGTTCTCCAGTCTGGGTATGGCCAGGTAATCACACCTTCTTTTTCTTCTTTCACCTATTTTTTTTTATTAAATTTTTTTAATCAGGAAGTGAAACTCTTTAAGAACCTGTTTTGGGGCTGACGCAGGGGGCATTGAGCTAGTATGTTTTTCAGTGGCAGGAAAAACTGGACCTCCTGCAGAAAACCTGTGTACGCATAGGGAGAACATGTAAACTCCACAAACAAGGGCCGTTATTGGGTTTTAAACCTAGGACCTCTTTTGCTGCAAGGCAACAGTGTTAACCACTGAGCCACTGTGCTGCCAATCTAATCCTTCCACCATTTTGAAAAATGTGGGAAAGACAAGGATATAGGACTCCAGGTTTAAAATGTAAAAGAAAAAAATTTAACGGGTTATTTGCATGGTAAGTGCAAGATCTAATTATGAAAAATTAACAGTCCACTATTAGTTTGCATTTTCTTTTTTGGGTGCTCCAGTTTCCTCACACAGTTCAGCAACATGTTGGTTAGGTCAGTTGGTGATTCTTAATTGGCCATGATTGTGGATGTGAAAGAAGTGTGAAATAAAGGCTTTACAGCATATAGTATAAAGCACTATATGTATTAATATGTATGTTAAGTGAATGTAGCTTGTAGTGTAAGGCACTTTGAGTATTCAGTGACAATAGAAAAGCATTTTCTATATACCAGTTTGTCTACATTTTTGTTACTGTAACTCTTTAAAACTTGAGATATTTGATAGCTGACCACCTCGGAGCAGAAGAAACAACCTGTCAGTGCAGTATTTTTAAGATGGAACTGCAAACGGTTCTGCTTGTCCATATTCAGCAAATGCAGAACAATTTGAACTTCAGACTTTATTTAGCTTTAGTAATTATTAGTAAAATTGTTCACTCACCATTGCTTTGTAGTATTTGTACAAAAAGTTCTTTTGAGGTTTGATTACTAAAAAATGCTGCCTGCTGAATCTCGATTTAGCTCTGAGAGCTGCAACTGTGAATCTGAACAGTGAAATTGTTCAATTAGCTGTCAAATACTGAAATGCTGCACAGAGGAGTACTGAAAGGGTAAGAATTATCTGTGGGTTTGTACAGGTGAATGCTGTAGTTATATGATCCACTGTTAATGTAAAAAGGATACTATAGTGGTTCTTTTATTTTAGCTGAGAATTGTTATTGTTTAGATGTATATACATCAATCTTTAGACAATAATGTAGTGTCATGCCTGGGCATGGTGAGTGGTGTGGACCCTGACACAGGATGCAGAGACGGCGAGTAATGATCAGCCAAGGGTTTATTTAAATCCATAGTCACAAAATAGCCGAACGGGACTGGCTAAACACAGGAGATGAGAGGGAATGACGCGTCAGCGGCAGACCGGCAGACAAGACTGAAATAGATGAAGAGACTAACGAGGAACAGGTGGGGACTGCACGTGACTAGACCAATGGGGAAAGGAGACACTCAGGACATGAAGTGGACAGGGACGAAGACCACTAGAGATACAGGTGAGCGGAGAACGCAAGGAGGGGGACCGGGCCCAAACCGGGCCGGGACGGGCAAACCATGACATCATCTTCTCCTTCTTTTGGCTGCTCCCGTTAGGGGTCGCCACAGCGGATCATCTGCCTCCATCTCATCCTATCCCTTGCATCCTCTTCCCTCACACCAACCCTCTGCATGTCCTCCTTCACTACATCCATGAATCTTCTCTGTGGTCTTCCTCTTCTCCTCCTGCCTGGCAGCTCCATCTTCAGCATCCTTTGTCCAATATATCCACTATCCCTCCTCTGAACATGTCCAAACCATCTCAGCCTTACCTCTCTGACTTTGTCTCCAGACTTCTCAACATGAGCTGTCCCTCTGATGTACTCATTCCTAATCCTGTCCATCCTGGTCACTCCCAGCAAAAATCTCAGCATCTTCAATTCTGCCACCTCCCAGCTCCATCTCCTGTCTTT
>VUQH01064704.1:0-14697 GCA_015106775.1 Etroplus canarensis
TCATCCTCAATCCCCGCCCCGCCCTCACTGCCCCCCACGGGGGAGGTGATGGTACTGGCTCTGGGCAGGAAGAAGCAGAGGGTGCTGATTGCTCTCTCCATCCTCCCAAACCTCTTCCTGGCCTTTCTGCTCTCTTCCGACCCCCTCATCACCCTCTCCCCGCACCACCACTGCCACCTGCCGGGGCCCTTACCATCACCGGAAGTACTGAACGCCTCCGTGCCGTGGGAAAAGGGGCAACGGCCCGGGGACAGCGGGGGCCCATCCCAGTGTAAGCAGTATACTAACAGCAGCCAGTCAGCTGTGGTGGACTGTGAGGCTGGATGGGACTACAACGTCACAGAAGGCTTGAAGAACAACATTGTTACTGAGGTAAAGCTCCGGTCTGGGATCCTCTGAAGCCCACTAATTATGGTCTTGGCCTAGTTGACTGTTTTAGCTCACTGAGTGAATCTTACTGTCTTATTCAAATATAGATTAAGGGTCTTAAAATGCTAAGAAACTTTTCTTTTTTTTTTACCCTGTATTTGTCTTCAGCAGAGTCTTGCTGAGCATGCAGCCTCACTTTTTGCACTGCCCCTCTAAACTATGATACAGCTGCACATATTTGTACTCAAAATACTTGCCTGGCAGCTGCTGAGCAGCTCGTTTGAAGCTCCAAAGGGTTAGATCAGCATATTTTTAATCTGTCATCCTGTTAACTTTAAATGCCACCTGATGACATTTAAAGAGGACCTATTATACTCAGTTCTCTATAGTTTTATTCTTGGACTCTAACAGAGTAACTTTGAAAGGTTCACACTTCAATATAATACTTGTTTATCTTATACTGGGACTTGATGCAACATCTTAATCCATCTTGTATCTGCTCCTCTTCCTTCAAGTCAACCTTCTTCTGAAAATTGCAAACAGAAGGTTTGAACAGCAGGTCAGGTGGCCAGAGCTGTGAAGAAACCGTGTTAGGGATATTCACTTTCAGTATCATCGTACAGAGCCAAGAGTAGAAATAAAAATGCCCAAAACCCTGTGTTTAGAGCAGAAACTTTGGCCATTTTTTTATTATGAGTATTCATCATTGTAACAGCATATATATTACAGAAAATAAGTACAGTCTCAGTAGGTCCCCTTTAAACTCCACACACACACTTTATTCATGTTTGTGTGTAATGAAATCTTCTTGTACAGCCTTGGATCCTTCTATTTGGTCATACTTGTAATCTCAAGTAAATTTTTTTTTGCGATAGAAGTTGTTGTGATCATTCTTCCTTGTCGTCTGTGCTCCCACAATAGAGTCAGGGATTTTCCTGTGTATACTTCCTGTTTGATGGGGGTAGTAAATGTGCATCGCTCTCGTGTTTACAAGCGTTAATGAGAGACTGACTGACTGAGGTTAATCCTAATCTGCTGTTGTTACATACACATTATTACTTTACCCATAAATTCTGTTCTGGTCAGGTATAGTGTCCTCACTCCTTGGGTCTTTATCTTTTTATTTTTGTAACAATAGTGTGGTAGTTTGCTGTCGTTTCATATAATTTCATGGAGCTCCCAGCACTAATTGGAATGAATTTTGGCCTCTAAGTTGTCAGATGGTTGTCAGACCTTTGTTTAGCTCTGTGTGGAGGATTGTGAAGCCAGGAAGAGTAATAAACACTGACCCTTTCAGAAATGTGAGTTCAGTCAGTGTTACCAAGGTTGTATGAGAGTGTTTTCTGGAAAGTCTCTTGGCTGAATTGTCAGAGGTCAGACCTTCATTAAATGTGCCAGTTAGAGTGTTTTAGAGATCTTGAAGAGAACCATTTAAAAAAAAAAAGTATAGCCCTGTATGGCTGTAGAGGTGGCTGTATGTCAGGACTGTGCAGTCAGGTGGTATTGTGATTATTTAGGCATCCAATACTTGTTTCTCTTTTCTTAGAGCCATTCAGCCACAAGGGGTGGAGCATCCTGATGCAGTTTTTGTCTTGATGAGTCTGGACAATCCACAGTGACTCATTTGGAAATGTGTGTTAGCCTACGTCACTATGCTAACCTGAAAGGAACATTTCAGAGAAACATTTTTGGAATTTCAGAGATCAACACTTCACTAAAGGAGAACAAGCCTTGCTTACAATAAGATGACCTTTAACACAGAATGAGAAAATGAATAGAAGCTAAGACACTGTATCAATCCTAAACACTGTACTTTGGAAAGGAGTAAACTATACCCTTTAAAGGCCTTAAAAAAACTGGGCAACATTAATCATTTGTTTTACTGCCGCCAGAGCAACAAGGGCACAACTTCCAGCCTTTAAACTCTACCTTGCTTCTCACTTAATCTGTATTTAAACAGCTGCCAGGCAGGTTGAAGATTAGCCACATTGAAGTATGATAATCACTTTCCTTTTAAAAGGACTGGAGGTTTGTTTCTCTCTGATGTTCCTCATTTGATCTGATGCTGCAGCTTCTGTACTGCCGTTCGAGATAGTGAAACCAACCAGCAGTTGTTTTTGATGATATCATGCAGCCAGTGTGAGATATTCTGCATTCATGGGTACGCTATGTGATATTTTGGCATGCACGGTCAGTGTTGATGTGCGTTTTCACTCAGAGCTGGGTTTCAAAGTCAGGACTGGCAGGCTGGTCTTATTAATGTCTTTCGCAGCGCCCTGCCGGCAGCTCAGTTTCTCACAAGGCTGGCTGCTCTGTGGCCTGTTTTTATTTTTGTTCCTACATGTGGGAACC
Source organism: Etroplus canarensis (assembly GCA_015106775.1). Taxonomy (NCBI): domain Eukaryota; kingdom Metazoa; phylum Chordata; class Actinopteri; order Cichliformes; family Cichlidae; genus Etroplus; species Etroplus canarensis. The sequence continues at coordinate 2,722 of VUQH01064704.1, forward strand.
ACACCCTGCCCTCTAGTTCATGGTATTGGGGCAGTTTGGTGATAATCCACCCATGCCGCTGCAGCAAACTGTAAGCTTTAAGCAGAAGCGTTTGAACTTGCAGTCTCCTCTCGGATGGACACAGACTAACATTTCAGAAGGTATATCTTGCTGCCGGGGTGATTGAGTGGTCCTCCAGCACCACTTTGCTTTGCTGAGCTGGCAGTCTGGTGACAGGAAGCAGAAGGCCTGTAATCAGCCTCACCTCTGCTGCTGATCAATAAACAGTGTCACTTCAATACAGCTAAGCTAATGCACCCACTCTATCACACTTGTTCAAATATAAACAGGTGCTGATGTGAAACTTCCCTTGTCTTTGGTCTGAAAAAGAAATATCAATTTGTGAGATGTCAATGAAGAGTCATGGTGACGTTATGAGGAAATGTTTGCAGGTTTTTGTCTCTTCTAGAGGCACAAACCTACTGCTGCCCGAGCCCCTTACGCTAAACCAGTCTGATGGGTCTCAGGACTTGTTTGTGTGCATTCCCTCCTCTTCCTGTCATCCGAAGTATTCCACCCGTACGAGCACTATGGGTTGCTGTGCTGTCCTTTGCCCGTGTGGTGCACACTGTTGTGACTGTGTGTCCCAGCAACAGGACGACTGATGTTATGTGACAGGCTTTTATGTTTCTGTGTACAGGTTCCAATTATGTAAGGCCTTTTTTTTTTTAAAATATTTTTTTCTATCCTCTGCTCTTTCTCCCTGTAGATCATTAAAACCATTTTGCTCTCAGCAGCCAACAGGCAGCAACATTAGCAGAGCTCAGCTGTAAATGCAAATCAGTGGGTCGGCTTAATGTGATTAAACTCAGATCTGAGAGCAGATTTTTTTTTAACGGATGTGCTGACTTCTTCTGTGCTGCTGAACTGCTTCGTGCAGTCACAGACATTTGCTTTCTGCTCATTAAACGCATGTGCTTTTTGTGCATTTTTACCGTTACCCCAATGTACTTGTATTGCTACAGATACCATTACTAACCAGTGATTAGGGTAATAACACCCACTATCCTTTATCTATCATGACCACACACACACAGAGTAATGTTATTATGTCTTCCTGTATTTCTGTCATTTGTCTAATGGGCTGTTCTTCCTTTTGTAATCCAGCTGTGTTTACACCTGGGACTGTACATATAATTTTTTTAATCAATGAGCTTAAATGGACTGGATACAGAGAGGCAGTGAAAGCACAAGTGATCCTACACACAATCTGACGCTAATGTTCTTGAACCATCTCAGAGGAAAAAAAAAATATCAGTGCATCTTCTGTGAACTCAATTCTTAGACTTCATTGAATCTAAAATATTGAGTCTAAGTAATTGATTAATTAGTTAATTTAATTAGCCAAAAAAATCTTAATTAGTAAGTCAAGCTTACTGGGCAACTTTATAATATACTGTGTTGTGCTATTGAACTGTCTTTTGAGGTTGGTGGATCCACTTTGTAGCTGCATTCGTGTGGTGGTGTTTACCCGATGTCTAGAGGTGTATAAAATTCAGATTTCAATATATTGGCTGATATTCTTTATTTTTATACATACACTATGACTATGCGTGCATAGCCTTTTTCATAAATGGCCTTAGTCCAGAACAGATACCTTGAAAGATTTGCTAAATCTGTTTGCTCGCCTTGTCTTGTGGCTTGCCCAGTACAGACCACAGACTGCCTCTAAGGCAGAAGTAACCAGGCTTCAGTTTTGCCTCCATGATCAATAAAGGTCTAAGCAACCAGGCTCAAGATGTTGGGGTGATTAAACATCTGGTTTATCTCCACCTCTCTCTGAGCTTTCTGGCAACCCTCATGGTCATGACAAAATATCCTCTTTCGGGCATAGAAGCACCCATCCTAGAAGAACCCACGTTTGTCTAGTTTCTGGACAAAGTGATATTTGTTGTTATCAGTGGTGATAGAGCCACGGAAGCATATATATGCACAAGGTCTGTTCCTTCTTGACTGATACATTGTTTAAGGGCAAGCTTTAAGGGCCCTTTGCTGTTGCGTGTCATCCTCTAACCAGAAGGTTGGTGGTTCAATCCATGGCTGCTCCAGTCTACCTGCTGTCCTTGGGCAAGACTCTGAACACCGAACGCATCCTTTAAAATGCACTTAAAGGCGTAGAATAAAGTGCTGTGTGAGTGAGACTTTTAGTAAAAAGCGCTTTGAGTGCTTGCAGTTAGAGTAGAAAAGCTCTATACAAGTACCAGTCCATTATCACTATGACTGACACTTTGTAGCCTCTACATGAACAAATGTGGGGATAACATTTATTAAATAATCAGGGTGCACAACCTGTAGGGTGTGGTGATGTTGAAGAAAAACCATAGATGGTATAAATGGGTGTCGTCATTGTGACATCACCCATTGGTTAGTGAAGTCCTGCTATGAAACTTAGCTGTCATTGTTTCTATCTTTGCGTTTTGGAACCAGATGTGGCGAGGGAGGGTGTCTCGGTAGTGTAGTGGTTTACACATTCGACTTGCAAGCGGAAGGTCCCTGGTTTGTTTCCAGGTGGGGACACAAGCCCCTCTCACCATGGAGGAAGGGCATCTGGTGTAAAACCTCTGCCAAATTACGGATGCGGATTAATCCACTGTGGCGCCCCCTTGGGGAAAATACAAGGGAGCAGCCAAGGGTGACAAGGAAGGGTGCATCTGCCCGAGAATCCGAGAACACTACATCTCATCAGCTAACAAGTTGTTACCAACTGAGCATACCCTGGATAATCCTCCTCTTTGACTATAATAATGAGCATAATTATATACCTGAGAAATGGGTATATGATGGAGTCATCAGCGTTCCTGCTGCAAATCCTTCATGCCATCATAATATTGCAGAAACTACTCGATGCAGGATTTTGCATTTTGACACAGTGATAGAGAGATGAGATGTGGAAGTGATTAGATTTTTAGCCATTTTGAAAACATGGATTGGCCAACAGGTGGCATTGTCTGTTAAACTTTTACATTTTTAGCCATATCTCTAACTATTCGTCCGGAAACCAAATTGTTCATGGGATCCTGAGTTATTATAGTTTGATATTTTCTAATTAGTTTTTATTTTTATTTCCTATTGAGTGTTTGTTTTCAATTCAGTTTTGTTTCAGTTTATTTGCTTGTTTCAGTTTAGTTTTTATTGTTTAAAATGTTTAGTTTTAGTTTAGTTTTTGTTAGTTTCAGTTTTAGTTTTTCTTAATATAATATGGATGGTATTTGTCAGGGGAAGATTTAAAATGTTTAGATCAGAAATTACAATCGGGGTGCTTTACGACAGAAAGAAAAATGAGAGGGAGACAGGTGGAATGGTGAACATGCAAGGAGTAGAGGTGGCGAAGGCGGATGAGTTTGAACACTTGGGATCAACCATCCAAAACAACGGACAGAGCACAAGAGAGGTGAAGAAGAGAGTTCAGGCAGGGTGGAGTGGGTGGAGACAAGTGTCAGGGGTGCTTTGTGACAGAAGGATGGCAGCAAGAGTGAAAGGGAAGGTTTACAAGACAGTAGTGAGACCTGCTATGATGTATGGTTTGGACAGGAGGCAGAGCTGGAGGTGGCAGAATTGAAGATGTTGAGATTTTCGCTGGGAGTGACCAGGATGGACAGGATTAGAAATGAATACATCAGAGGGACAGCCCAGGTTGAGAAATTTGCATCAAAAGCAGCCAGTTGAGGAGGTGGTTTGGGGATTTGACTAGGATGCCTACTGGGTGATGTATTTTGGGCATATCCTGGTGCAGACCCAGGACACACCAGAGAGATTATATTTCTTGGCCTGGTGTGCCGTGGAAAAACTGGAGGAGGTGGCTGAGGAGAAGAAGGTCTGGGCCTCTCTGCTTAGACTGCTGCCTTCGTGACCAGGACTTGGATAAGCAACAGAAGATGGATGGATGGATGGATGGATGGAGGTGGCGGTCTAGCTTGCCTGGGCTGGGGGTTTACATTTATGAGCTTATTAGCTCATACATTTATTGGACCCAGGAATGGAGACTTTGACACTGGTGCCGTGCTCTACAGTACTACAGTAATCATACAAAAACAGGTCTCCACGGCCTTACATTTGCTAATCGTACGTATTTAGAATCTCCATCAGAGCCAAGTCAAGTTCAACTTTATTTCAACATAACAAAAAAGATGGAGCCACCATCTTGTGGCTTATTAAGCAATTGTGCTTTATAAGCCATTATTCACTAAGGGGAACTCACAAGAAAACAGACCACTAAAGGAGCAAAATAAAATTACCAAAAAATATCCCCTCAAAGAACTCAGATGACTAATTACTCAACCAGTCTATGATAGCTGATATATCCATCCAGTCCCCCAGCTGTGTGCATGTATTATTTTAGAGTTATGTTGAGAATGAAGAAGAATAATGTGGGCATTGTTTATTAGCTTTCTAGGAATGCATTTCACATATCAGTTTTATATGAAGACACCAGTGACTCGACACCACTGTGATGCAACATGTGCTGCAGACAGTGCTAAGAGGATGGAATCAGCCTCTGCTCAGCAAACTGTGGGAAGACGCTACTTCTTTGACTGTATTATGTTTAACAAAATAACTTTAGAACAGCAAATAGTGGACATCATATACCTGTGATAATACTGTCTGGCTAAAATACCTCTAACTTGAACAGATAGCTGACAGAGCTCTCTCCCTCCTCAGTGGGATCTGGTGTGTGGTCAGTACTGGCTGGTCCCAGTGGAGGAGGTGTGTTTCATCCTGGGCGTCCTGACTGGCTGTCTCGGCTTGGGCTACGCTGCTGACAGGTAATATATGCTCACACACACACACACTCACACAGAGTTTCCTGCAGGTTCTTGTGTTTATTGGCAAACAGCCGCCCTGAATGAACCTTTATCCACAGGAAAGGCAAAATATACAACCCAATAAGTTCTGTTAATAATTACGGTGTCAGTTTGGAGAGTTTGTTTGTGGCTTTCTTCGCAGGGGATGTGCACAGAGGTTAACATGTTCCAATAAAACCCAGTCCATCTGTGCTGTTAAATCACTTTGTTCCTCATAATTCTGTCTCTTCTCCTTGCTTTGCAGTTTCATTACCCCACGGTCCTCATGCAACACACAGAGACACTCACAAAAAGCAGCCTGGATGGCAACATGAAATGAGATATAGATTTACTGTGCCTGCCAGTGGTTCCTCTATCAGACAGCAACTTGTGGTCTCCAGCCGAAAGGGATTTATTATCAAACAGCCTAAATGCCATTTCATAAACTTTTTTTATTCATCACAGTAAGAAATAATATGCGAGAGAGATACTGCTGTTTACTCAAGGAAAACTCAAGGCTCTCTTACAAACAATTTACCTCCCACAAGCAATTAATGATCAATACCTTCATACTAAAGACCACAAGCCTTTATTTTACATTTGTGAGCTTTATTTTACCCAGTAGGCTCAGATAATTCACACAGCTGAACCAGTCTGTGTGTGCAGTGTTGTTTGAAGGGAATCTGTAGTTTTGGGGGAATTGTGAGGGAGATGATACCAGTTTAATCAGCTAACAGCCCTCGTTAATTTGCTGACCAATTGAGCATGGCATCTGTTTGTTAAGACCGGTGAATTAATGGTGCCTCCAGGGGGCATACAGAGAAGAAAAGGGAACCGTGCTAAGCTGCATGTTAGAAACAAAGCAGCTACACCCGCATGCAGGCAAAAACTGGCTAATCACCCCACTGATTCTTGATCATTAGTGAACTGTTGTGTTTTCCACTCCAACTTTTTTTTGAAGATTCAGTTTGAATTTCACTCAGCCTCTGTGATTGCAGCACAGGGTCTCATTTGTCCTGATTAATTTGCTTGTCTTTGTAAACCAAACTTGGTAAACTGGAAATATAGTGGAAGCATTAATGGTTAATCCCCAAATTAATGGTTCAAAGGATGGCTCCCTGTTGTGTCTAAAGTCTGTCGGTAGACTCTTGTCCTGTTTTCCCTCTCCTTGTTAATATTTAAGCGTGTGAGTTTGTGCATTATCAGCACGTTCAGTAAAATTCATGTTGCTTTTGTACATCTGCTCCTGTACATGTGTTTTAATTTACTCATGTTAATTTGCATTGCTGAGAAATTTTTAAATCCTACCTCTGTTTCTCTGCAGGCTGGGCAGGTTCAAGACCCTCCTGACCTCTCTGACCCTCTCAGTGGTGTTTGGGGTGCTGGTGTGCGTCTCCCCGTACCCTTCTGTCTTCATCGTCATGCGTTTCTGTCTGGCGGCAGCCAGTGCAGGAGTGTATCTCACTCTGTATATCACCCGTGAGTGTTTCAGCTTTAAAGGATGCGCCTCTTTTGCTTCAGTAGAGCCCACAGATCATCACAGAGAAACAAATACTGTAAAAATGTCAAAAAAGATACATTTGATCTCTTTTTTTTGCATTTCCTTCTACACTGGTTGTTGCAGCATGAACAGCAAGGTGTTTCTTCTCCAATGCAGTAACTAACCTTAAGTTCATTTGATATCTCCGAGGGACTTAATTCAGTAATTCCTTGATGCTTCACCCTGTCCTACTATCGAGGCCTAATGACTGAACACACAGCTAATTAACTAATAATGCCTTACTCTCAAGAATTGGATTTAAAATAAACTTGCAGTTTGCCTCTTTGTGGCTTGCATTATATTTCAGTAGATCCAAGTTTTGTCCTCACAAAATTTTTTTCTTTTCCATCATACGCTATATGGACAAAAGTATTGGGCTACACGTGACCTCTACAGGAGCTTTTGTGATATCTTATTCTAAATCCATCGGCACTGATTTGGAGTTGGTCCCCCTTTATAACAGTTTCTGCTCTTCTGGGAAGGCTTCCTGTAAGATTTTGGATTCTGCATGTGGGAATTTTAGCCCATTTATCCAGAAGAGCGTTTGTCCTTTAAGGACCTTGCTTTTTGCACTGGGGCACAGTCATGCTGGAACAGAAAAGGGGCTTCCCCAAACTTTTCCCACAAAGTTGGGAGCATAGAATTGTCCAAAATGGATTTCCCTCTACTGAAACTAAGAAGCCCAGGTCAGCTCCAGGAAAAACAAGCCCATGGCATTAGGCCTCCTCCACTAAACTTTACAGCTGGCACATTGCAGTCAGTCCTGGCATTCACCAAACCCAGATTCATCAGACTGCTAGATAGAGAAGGATAATTCATCACTCTACAGAGCATGCTTCCACTGTTTCAGGGTCTAGTAGTTCCTGCTTTACAGCATTCCATCTAACAGTTGGTATTTTGCTTACATGCACGTTGGTATAAGGCTTACATGCATCTGCTCAGTCATGGAAATCCATGCTGTGAAGCTCTCAGCATACATTTTGAACTGATGTTAACGCTAGAGGAGGTTTGGAATGCCGCAGTCATCGAGTCATCATAGCTTTGGCCATTTTTACGTGCTGTGCTTCTTAGCACTTCACAGCTTGGTCTGACATTCTATGTCTGAGTTGCTGTGGCTCCATTTTGCAATACAACTACTTACAGCTGATTGTGGAATATCAAGGAGGGAAGAAATATCACAAACTGACTTGCTGCAACTGTGGCATCCTATTACAGGCCCATGCTGGAATTCACTAAACTCCTTGCAACAAATCATTTTTTCACAAATGTTTGTAAAGGCAGACTGCGTGGCTTGCTACTTAATTTTTATACACCTGTGGCAGTTACACTTAATGACACACCTGAATTCAATGATTAAGAGATGGTCCAAAACTTTTGTCCATATAGTGTATTTTATTTTAAGCCCTTTTGTGTGAGAGTTACACATAAGTAAACAATACAGATGAGAATTGTAAAAAAAAAAAAAAAGATTATTTTGGTTTGATATTGTGTTGTTTTTTAGGCCTGGAGCTGTGCGAGCCGTCTCTCAGGCTGATGGCGACCACGCTGGCTGGACTGGTAACTGTAGCTGGAGAGCTGCTGCTGCTGGCTGTGGCCCTTGGGTGCCAGTCCTGGAGGGGCCTGCTGGGAGCTGGTGCCGCCCCACTAACACTATTTCTCAGCTACGGGTAGGATTGTGTGTATTTTGTTGCATGTCTATCTACTCCTTATGTTTTATGTTTGTTTCTAAGCTTTCCAGTGTTTTTACTCATTTTACTTTCTGAATCACGAAGACACAAGACTGAAGGAACCTGATAGTCATTTGATATAGTGCCTTGATGCTAGCTGACTTGTTGAAAGCTTTGTTAGATTGTATTGATCCCAATCCCCTTGTCACACTGAGCCTTTTAGCTGATGTCAGAACATATTAGAGCTACTTTGTTTAAGGTCCCCAGTCTCTCTCAGATCTGTGTAACACAATAAGCCTTGAGAGCAGTTTCAAAACCAAATTAACAGATTGTAGAAAGCTTACTGGCAATGAATTGCAAGTTTTAATAAAAGAGGATTACACAACTCTGCTTCTTTGTGACCCACATTGTTTTATTTTTCGTGCTGATGGAGCAAATTTGGGCGACAGCGACAAAACCATAAAGCTTCTTATTAGTTTTAGTGCTGTGTAAAGGTCACAGTATATTCCTCCTTTGCTCTCCTGCAGAGTTCCTGGGGTGTTTCCAGAATCTCCTCGCTGGCTCCTTCTGTCAGAGCGATCTGCAGACATGAACGCATTCAGTGAGAGAAGAAACTCCAACAGAGACGTGAGGGATGACGAGAGCTTCACAGGTGTGTTTGTAGCAATATAGGAGCATGTAATATTTTGCATCTCTTTAGGATTCAGTGTTGCTCACTTCATGCAGCCTGCATTATTTATGTGTTACCTTATTGCTGTGCATTTCACTGTATATGACCCTATCGCACTCCACTTCCAAGAGCAGTAATGATGCTCAATTATTATTCATGATTTATTAAAGGCGGAAGGTTCCTGTGTTAAAATGGAATTATAATGGGATGTAATAACTTGTTCCTACAAGAAGGCCTGAGCTAGACATTCACTGGGCTCTGCATGTGTTTACATGTAAATGTGTTTGCTGGGATTGGAGGGTGTAACAGTCCAGGTTATTATCAGCTTAGAGCTTTTAATTAACCTTTGTATTCTGCCGATATAAGCTTTACTTGATCTTTTTTGAAGGTTCCCTAAACTCCATTGCAGTATTATTTTAATAATTGCAAAACCAACCTTTTTATTCCCCTTTTTCTTACCTTGTTAAAGCCCCAGAGAGTAAAAAAGCCTTTCACTCTTCATTCATTAATTTGTTCATATTCGCATTTGTCAGGCTGTCATTCACAGATAAAATGATCAAAGCATGTCACCCTTTAATGTGATTTTTGTTTTAATCAAATGCAAACTGCACTTTAATTGGGATGTAATGGTAGTGCCATCTCGAGCAGGAAAGACACTCAGAAAACTCGAACAGTTTCATGTAGAAACAGATATCAAGGGCAAACAGCATTTACTCATTTCTGAGGCTTATGTCTTAGAAAAGTATCTTTGTTTTATGTCAGATGAGGCTTACGCAACTCTCTGACCTATATTTCTCACATTTGGATGATAAACATGCCACTCAACTTTAGGGAGAATGATCTCAGAGGGCCCGGGGTCAGTCTGACTTTTGAGGCTGAACAGAAGGACATGCTGTAAAAGAATCCTGCACATCACCATCTACAGATAATTGGCACATGAAAGTTACAACTGTGGTCTGTGAGACCCAAACAGATGTAAATGACATATTTTTGTAGCTTATTTTCTCTATAGCTGAGACGAGCTCTCCTGTATCAAGCTGATAAAGAACATTATGTTTCTTTCTGAGGTCTGAAAGAGTCTAATATGAAGCAGTGAAGTCCTTGACATTTTTACTGAATTTCTCACATTTCAGAAATTGCAACTAATTAGACCAGGCAATATTTTCCAGGCTTCTGGTGTCCAGTTTTTGTAATGAGTGGTGATTTGAGTTACTGTTGCGTTCCTATCAAGTCGAAGCATCAGCAAAGCATCAACTGCCTCTCACTCTTTTTCAGACCACTCTCTGTAGAGATGTTTTTTTTTCTGGAAAATCCCAGTAGATCAGCAGTCTGGCACCAGCAGCCATGCTACGTTCAAGGTCACTTTAGTCACCTTTCTTCCCCATAATGATGCTCTTCAGCAGGTAGTCTTGACCATGTCTACATGCCTAAATGTACTGAGCTGCTGCCATGTGATTGGCTGATTAGATAACTGCGTTAATCTCCAGTTGAACAGGTATACCTAATGAAGAGTCCAATCCTTACAGTGTGTTCTTCAGAGTTCTAATAGTGTTTTTATTACTTTTCATTTTTCTTTTCATTTTAGTTTAGATTCAGTTAGGTTCCACACTGGGTTTGCTCATTTCAATTTTTATTATATAAAACAGTGTAATTTAAGTTTAGTTTTCAGTAGTTTCTGTTTTAGTTTCAGTGTTTTTATAGTGCCCAATATGGATACACAATTGTCAGGGCCAGATTCCGTGAAGTTTAGAATGGAAAATAGAACATAAAAACATAATAGTTTTTGAAGGTAGTGCATTTGCAGTCTGACTAAACATACATGTCAAAGCCTCCTCGTGGTTACTTGGGTTGGCAAATTTGACCAAATTAATAGTGGTCTACACATTCACCTCACAAGCGAAAGGTCCCTGTTTCAAGTCCAGGTGGGGACACAAGCCCCTCCCAACATGGGAGGGTTGCGCCAGGAAGAGCATCCGGCCTAAAAACTATGTCAAATTACCAATGCAGATTCATCAGCTGTAGAAGGGGCGCAGCTAAAGAAGCTTTAAATAAACTAAAAATATTTCTTTAATTTCATTTGATTTTAGTTAGTTTTCATACACCATACACAATACACTTTTTTTTTCTAACAAGTTTAGTTTTGATTTTTAGGTAACTGAAATGTTTTTTCTCACATGTATCTACCACTCTTCTAGTCTTTTTGTCCACTCAAAGCACTTTAGACGACAAGTCACATTTTAACCTTACATATGTATAACATTTTATCCCATGCACTTCAGACATTATCTCACATCCACGGCAAATTTGCAATCACCAGTTATCAGAATCAGAATACTTTATTAATACTCGGGAGGAAATTGCTTAACCTAACATACATATCTTTGGACTGTGGGAGGAAGCTGGAGTATCCTGAGGAAACCTACATAGGCACAGAGAACATGCAAACTTCTAGTGTCCCCGTCAGGTTGAGAAATTTGGAGATAAAGCTGGAGAAACAATGCTGAGATGATTTGGACATGTTCAGAGGAGGGATAGTGGATATATATTAGACAAAGGAAGTTGAGGATGGAGCTGCCAGGCAGAAGGAAAAGAGGAAGACCACAGAGAAGATTGATGGATGTAGTGAAGGAGGACATGCAGAGGGTTGGTGTGAGGGAAGAGGATGCAAGGAATAGGGTGTGATGGAGGCAGATGATCCACTGGAATGACCCTCAGTGGGAGCAGCCGAACGAAGGAGAATAAGCTTGGTTTTTAGTGCTTCCATCCATCCCTCAATTTTCCTATTTTCCTAACCTCTTCTCTAACTTAAATTTGAGTGGGAGTTGCAGATTTTTTTCTTTAAAATATGGTCATTCAACAGTTTTAAGGTCCACTTCCTTGATTTTTCAGCCACATCATAACGCCTTCATCACTGCAACTGATTTTTTTTTTCTCATTGTTTTCTCAGTGCCTTTCCAGTCTTCATCCTCTTCATAGCTGCCCTCACTTCCTCCTTACTAATACTCTCCTTCTTTCCTCTGTCCAGAGGACACACCAAATGCCTTAGCTATTTCCCTCACTACCTCAGCTGTACTTTCCCAGTCATCTGTTAACTTGCCGCTACCACCCAGAGCCCGTCTCAACTCGTCCTTGAACTCTGCACAACATTCTTCCTTCCTCAACTTCCACCATTTAATCCTTGGCTCTACCTTCACTTGCTTCCTCTTCTTGCTTTCCAAAGTCATCCTACAGACCACCATCCGATGTTGCCTAGCTACATTCTCCCCTGACACCACCTTG
>VUQH01064713.1:7111-21367 GCA_015106775.1 Etroplus canarensis
AGGGAAAGCGGGGGGGGGGGGGGGGGGGACAGAGGCAGACAAAACAAACATAGAACATGTGACAGGCCAGCCAGGAGGCAGTCATGACACCTAGTCACTTCCAGTGAAAATCTCAACATCTTCAATTCTGCCATCTCCAGTTTTGCCTCCTGTTTTTTCATCAGTGTCACCATCTCCAAACCACACATCATGGCAGGTCTCACTACTGTCATGTAAACCTTCCCTTTCACTCTTGTTGCTATCCTTCTTTCACAAAGAACCCTTGACACTTGTCTGCACCCAGTCCACCCTGTCCACCCTGTCTGCACTCTCTTCTTCAACTTTTTTGTGCTTTGTCCATAATTTCCTAAATAGGAGCAAGGGTGAGTGAGTGAATGAATGAATGAATGAATGAATGAGTGGTTAGGGACACAACCTTTGATATTTAATGAAATCTTAGTTATTTCTTGTGTAAAACTAAATTTACTCTTTGGAAAAACAGAATAACCAGTGCCTTCAAGTGTGTTTTGAGTACAGATGAACACCCAATAGGGGGATCTTACTAAGAAACCAAAGCATCTGCATGCCAATTATGGAACAACTTGTCAATCACAGTGTAGTCATGCTCAAAGCACATCCTGCTTTATTGTCATTTTTACTCTAATGGAAGTATAAAATAAGGCTTAAACTAGAGAGGGAGAAATTGAGAAAATGCTTACTAAAAAATATATCAGGTTAGAAGTAGGTTCATTTCCTAATAGACTTGATACAATCAGACTACTTTTAACAACCAGAGGAGGCAACCCCTGCTGGTTATCAAAACAAATTCAGGCTTAAGGCTATTCTGCATTTTCAGACCTGGCAACTACGCTTCCCTTTTATACACAGACAATGAATTGGATTTATTTTCATATATTTTATTGCAATTGAAGGAAAGGTAAATATTAGAGTAAGCATGCAGTGGTCACTGCAACATAATATATTCCAAGTATTAATAACTAAGCCACTGCAATCACAGAAGCAACACAGCCAATATAGGCATATGTTCAAATATACAGTCTAGTCACACACTAAACACAGTCATAGGCTCATTTGTGGCTAGATTTGATATGTGTGATTGCCTAAGTTGAAAGACAACACTCCACCTTTATGTTCCACATCTGGTAACATTGTTTATATATTACACATTACAGAAGCTAATGGACAAACTTGAATGCCAAAGAAAAATAAGAAAAACATATGGCAATGTTTTTCTTGTAGTCATTGTTGCATATGCCTACAGGGTTTTGGATGGTCCATTCAAGTGGTTTAGCTAAGGCAAACCTGCAGTAGCTTATCTAAAAGCTAAGTTGGCAACTTACACATGAAAGTCCAGGAACATAAATTTAATAGCTTATTTTTAGACAACAAGAGTCTTTGGTAGACAACAAAACAATGTTTCCTTTGCTCCACCCATTGTGGTTTAACACGAATATTGAAATCTGCCCCCAGAAACCAATGAAGGAGCTGACTAAAAGACTATTGTACTGTTTATGAGTGGATAATAGTCTCTGAAAATAGTTATACCCATATTCATAGCTAACATGGGAAAACACACATTCATGAATATACAAACAAACAATTAGGAACATATAAACCTACACCAAACAATATCAATCTGCATAATATGGATTTTATGTTATTTACATGGAATTAAAGCTAAGTGGAAATGCATCTAAAATGAGCCTGAGGAAAAGTTGACAACCTCCACTGTGAGCCACTGCGTCCCAGAGGAGCAGTTCATACATTAATACTCGACCCCTGCAGGAAATTGGGGCTTTCCCCCCTGTATCTCTGTAAAACATATTCCACAGCAACAAAGGCTTTGGAAAGAAGCTCAATTTTTTTATACAATTTTTTTTATTTATAATGAGGTTAAGACTGACGCTCACAGATTAGACCACAATGTCTGGCTGCATGGTTGCGCAAAGATGAGAAGTTGACCCCCTTTTCATTCTGACTATGAAATAGCAAAGAAAAAAATAAACAAAGTCACAGATCATACAGTTATGGCTGCTGTTAAAATAACCACAGTGGCGTGTATGACCACTGTTTTAAGTCTTTTACTTCCAAATTAGATTTTTTAAATTAAAGTTAATATAAATACACAGTAGCCAATTTGGTTTATCTTAATGGGTTTATTAAACACAAATCAACTTGTTTCTAAACTTTTATTCTATATAGCAGTCTTTCCAACTGTACAGTGCAGTCTGTCAGTAATATCTGGAATACACACAATTTTATGCAGATTTTCTAAAGTTAATAATGAATACATAAGTTATTATTCTTTCCATCTGATCATTCAAAATTTCACAACATTAGTGTGACTCCAAGGATATCAAGTTCATCAGAGCATTTCCTTTTGCTGTTCCAAACCATTAGTGTCTGGTTTAAACTGTGAAAAAGACTTCAACTTGTACACAGAAAGTAAATCAGGAACACTGACAGCCACGGTGACGGTGTTATGTTTTGAATAGGGCAAACTCAGCATTTAGCTTGACAGACAATTTACTGGCAAAAGTGGTAACTGAAGGAATGACTTCACAGACTGCAGTGATCAGCTTCTCGAGTGACTGCAGTGCAAATAAACAAAGTAAACAAGCATGTAGGAAAGACTGTCACTTTAAGTAAATGATAAACATTAAAGCTAAAGATCAATAAAAAGACTTCTGCTGTGGGCACCATCAAATGGTAAACTGCATGCTACTGCATCAGTGAATTTGGATTAACTATAGGGGTCTGCTCTCTTTTCTTTCAGTAAATCTTTTGTCTGAATGGTATCATGCTGCCTTTACTCAGGCCACACTGACACTTCTCTGTGCCACTTCAGTCCTCATGGCTCATTTACTAACCAGTACAGATTTTATTGTTTCTGTGAGGACCACTTTTCAAAAATAGTGAGATGCCCAAAACACTGTGATTTAACCTGAACTTTACCTTATCGTCCCCAAACCATCAGAGGATGGGAAATGTTAAAGTGTTTATCTGCTTGCAGATTAATTTAAACAGCAATGATTTTGATTATGACAAAATCTTAATCTAGACTGCTGTGTTTTCTTGATAGCAAAGCAAGTGTTGGTTATGTGATTGCCTCCCTCTGCCTATCCTATTTACTTTAGACTGAAGGGAACAAATCTCCAGCTTCTCCTCCTGGTTGCCACACAGTAATTCCTGAAGAGAAATCAAGGACCTTGAAGCGTGTTAATGCTCACATATTGAAGTCTTACAGCATGGTTAAGATACAGTACCTATGAGGGAGCACAGATAAGAAGGTGTGGACAGTGATGCGAAGTTTCTGTGCAGCATGTTTGTGTAATATTGCATCTAAACACTTGGACTTTTCACCTGACTTGTGCTTAGCCAATCAGTAATGTACGTATTTATCCCAGAATCAACTCTGGATTAGGAGCTTTCTAGAAAAGCACTTTAGATACTTTTGCATAAGGTTTTAAAAGTTTAGTGTTGCAAATCCGGCTGAAAAATATTTTACAAATCAGATTTCTTTATGAATTTATTTATTTATTAAATGAAACATAATCTTACTCTTTGGTCACTATGGTCATCATCAATACATCTTTCATTCTGGGGACACAGAAAGAAAACAAAAATGAGGCTACCTAAAACAGAGGGCTCTATACAAAAAGTATTAAACACTGATCCGTAATTATTGCGATTCTGATTCTAAAAGCTGCATGCGGCTTTTATCGTGAAGCCGCATGCAGCCGATTTTTCCTGCCTGCTCACCATTTGGCTTCCACACAATAATGCTAAAGAAAGAATTTAAATTTTCAGCCAGGCAGGATATTTAAATGTTGAAACATGTCTTAATTATTTAATCTGGTAAAATTGGGGTAATGGTTCCATAAAGTCTTCAAATGAAACAACAATAACTGACTCAAAAACAGTCATCACAGTAAAATAAGGTTCACAGTAGAGCTCTAGATAATGGTTCGAAGAAGTGCTCTGCTGTGGCCTTAACCTGCTGTTATACATGTTCCAAAAATCTACTGTGTTTCTCTTTTGCTTGGGTCACTTTTTTTTCTATTACTGGGTGAAAGTAGAGTGTACTACAATGAAATCTGGGAAAATATATATATGTATATATATATATATATATATATATATATATATATATAGTGGCATTCCATCAGGGCAAGCAAGGCAACCAGTGTTTGCCTTGTAAAATCT
Source organism: Etroplus canarensis (assembly GCA_015106775.1). Taxonomy (NCBI): domain Eukaryota; kingdom Metazoa; phylum Chordata; class Actinopteri; order Cichliformes; family Cichlidae; genus Etroplus; species Etroplus canarensis. The sequence goes on from VUQH01064713.1 coordinate 11,318, forward strand.
GAATTTAGCTATCATTTAAAACCTAAAATAGAGGAAGCACATTTTCCTTACATCTCAAATAGTGTCCAGTCCTATAAAGGATCTCCCATTGCAGTAAATTGCCATCAACTTTTGGCCGCAGTTGGCTACTGTGTCTGGAAGCAGGCTTGACTCTGTTTGCCTTTGGAACCTATAGTTACTGTCATTTTCATGACCATGTCCATGTCTTATTAATAAAGGACTGGAGATGGGTAAACTTAGAGACCAGCAGCTTTTTCAGTTGTTTGCACGACACATTGGGGATGATGGGAGTCCAACATCTTTGACAAGCTGTATATGTAGCATTGGCAAGTAAAAAATGACTCTTTGATTTATCATCTTAACATATATGTTTTTGCTACATATCAGTTTGGCCAACATATATGATTTATATGAGGAGTTAAAGTGCAGGGTGCAGAAATTTTTAATAAATAAGAATTTTAGCAGTGATGATAATAAAGAGTGAACATCAACTCTTGTCATGTCCAATTTAATAAATCAGACAAATGTAACAGGTGCAGCCTCCACTAACATTTTCAGATTAACATATATGAGAAGTTTAACCAGCTGTTTTGTTAATAAACCACCTTGATTTTTCATTATTTTTAATACACCAAGAGATATTGGCAGTTAACCATGTCACATAGTGCTATTCTACTTCTTCATTAGGCTACTCCCTTTAAGATAACCACAGCAGATCATTTGCCTCCATCTCACCCTATTGTTTGCATCCTCTTCTGTAACAATAACTCTCTGTACCAGTCATAGTCCCTACATTTAAAAGTCCTACTCTAACCTCCACACACTTACCTTTTCTTCTCTCTCACTGCTTCCTAACATGCCTTCGCTCTCTACCCCTCCTTTGTCTTTCACCAACAGTGGCATAGTTTCCACCAGGAGGAGTTGTTTTTAACATGGACTTTAACCAATCCAGTATGAAAATCTTAGTATTGATCCTCATATTTGATTTGGCAAAAATTTTATGCCAGTTGCCCTTCTGGGATTAGCACTTGGAGTACACTAGCTTGTGTCTCTCCTGTGGCTGGATTATGTCACATAGTACTCAAGCCTTTAAAATGTTCTGTAATTTTTTTTATTATAGTGGAGTGGTTTACGCATTTGCCTCACAAGCAAAAGGTCCCTGGTTCGATTCCAGGTGGGGACACAAGCCCCTCTCACATGGACGTTTGAGTCAGGAATGGCATCCAGCATAAAACCTCTGCCAAATTACCAATGCGGATGAATCCGCTGTGGCAACCTCTTGGGGAGAAAACAAGGGAGCAGCCGAAGGTACATACATGCAATATATTTTATATACATTTTAAAAAATAAAATTGTAGGTTTGTTTGTCTGAGCTCATTAAAAACAGTTTTTTTTTAGAGATACGTGGACTTCATGGAACAGTCAAGCTACAAACGTATGTTTTTATAGAATATGGTGAATTACTGTAGATTAAATGGAATAGAAAGTATTTAAACTGAGCTTAACCTAAACATTAATGGGAAAAAGGTGTGCAGAATAAATACTTGTAGTCTTGATACTTTAAGTAAAATTTGCCAGTAGAGTCCTCACAGTGTAGTGGTTTACATATTTGCCTTACAAGTGAAAGGTTCCTGGTTTGATTCCAGGTGAGGATACTAGCCCCTTTCACCATGGCGGGTTGTGTCAAGGAAGGGCATCCGGTCTAAAACCAATGCGGATTAATCCACTGTGGCGATCCTTTGGGAAGAATACAACAGAGCAGCAAAAGGTGCACAGTATGAAAACACCTCCCTACCCACAATCTGTGTATTTTCAGGTAATAGTACATAGTTTTATAATTATAGACGAAATCATATTTTACAATTCTTCAGCCAGGAAGGGGAGCAGAAAGATTAAGACATCCTGGAAGATTGCAGCAAACTGCAGGAATCTGTCAGTATTTATAAAGACTAAAAGACAGACAGCACAAATTATGAAACAGTATGTTATAATCTGGTCCAATTGTTTTTGCTGGTGTGTTAAACAGCAGAGACAAATTCTAATTCATTCTGTAAAACACTTGTATATTTCGCACTCCATCATATTTAAGACAACAGTTTTCTTTGCTTGGTAGTTGCTGCAGATGCACACCTCAAAGTTAAAAGTAGTTTAACTTTGTATTTGCCCACTTTACGGCACTAAATTTAATTTACATTTCATGGTCTGTGGTTGCCAAATCACTGCTTGCTTGTTCCTCTGTGTCCATTTTCATGTATTCTAGGAGCTGTTACAAAACAAGTAATAGATTAAATAATTACATTACATATATACACATTTCAAGAGTGCTGGTGATACTAAAAAAAATTAATACATCATCAACATCTGACCTGTAATTACAATAAGGATCACTCTCTATAGCATTATTGCAGTAATAAAGCTACAACTTCCTCTTTTCTTACCCTCACATATCCACAGCTGCATGTATGTATTGGCTGGGGGATAAGAGAGAATGGAATTTTTTCTTTGATTTATGTGATGGACCTGCTTTTGACCCAGACATACTGCTGGAAGTTTGCCATCACCTCATACAGTTATCAGTAAGCACTTGAAAGTGACCAGTCAACTATTTATGCTACGCTTGGGTCATTTTGGGCAGGTTGGGCATTTAAGGAGTGGAGTGTTTAGTCAGGTGTATGAGTAAATATTTCCTGCACACATGTACTTTAATTATTAAGTTAGAGCACAATGGCTGTAGAAGCGAATTTATGAAAGCTGTTCCCAGTGGATTAGTTGGAGTAGTTGAAGTTGATGAAGTCTCTGAGAAAGTAAAGAGTACAGTAGCTCCTTTTTCTTTTATCTCTAGAGGAGCTATGGTAAAACCTTCCAATGAGCACTTGTAAAATGTCTGTTGGTAAGCTGTGTAGTTGTTAGATAAGGAGAAAGGAAATCTAGAAATAAATAAAGTGGATTACGTCCTCTGAAAGCTCCATCTTTGCCCTACAGCCGACTGGGTAACTCTCCTGTCTGCATGATAATGCTTTTGTCAAGGCTTGTGACCCAGTTGGTACAAAGCGGGAAATTACGTCATTTGCAAATATGCTTTTATTCCATGATAGTGTATAATTGTACAAATGAAATGAGATTATCTCTCTAGTCCTCCACAAACAGCCATGCAGCTCCATAGGGGGGGATTGGAAAAGACTGATAATTTGCCAAAAAAAAAACCCATGGCGTGGAAGCATGTACTCAACCTTGGGCCCAGGTTATTTTAAGGAAAGCCAATCTTTGATCAGCCAAGCTGAAATGGCTAAGATAAGTGAGAGCTACATCTCGCGGCAGGACCGCGCACCAGTCTGATATTGCTATTTCCTCCCTGGTTTCTCAAGAGCAGTAAATAGCTGCTGCCCCCGCCAATCCACCCCCCCACCTTGACTCCCTCCCTGCACCTCCTCCCCTCCCCCTTATCTGCTCCCCACTTTCTTCTGGAGATCTCTGTCACTTTAATCCACAGAGTCTGCCGCTGGTTAACAAGGAAATCCTGTGTCAATTATCACCAACCACTTCCTGCTGGGAGAGCAGCAGGGAATCAAAGGGGCCTGAGAGTCTTTCACACCAGAGAGGAGCAGTAGGCCTAATTAAATGGCCCTTGTGTCCCGCTGGCTGCTGGTGGCCGGGTGACAGATAGCCCAGCCCAACGATAACCTCCTTCAGCTGATGATTGTTTAGATAGGACAGCTAGTAGGCACTTTGGGTGCCCTAAGGTTGGCTGATTGCAATCCAGGAGTCCAAATTAAGTTCCATCCAGGACACGAAGGTTTAGGGAGAGAAATCACAGATAAATTCTTTGAAATGTATGTAATTATAATGTAATGTGGGTATAACGGACATAACAGAGTCATGCTGAAATGAGCTCCAAGCGGTTAAAGCTTTACAGTACAGTGCATTTTTTGAGATTCACCGTGAGCTTTCACAAAAAAATCTCCCAAACTATAAGTCAGAAAAAACAGTCATTAAAATTCTGGTTTCATAAATCTGGAAATGTGAACCCACGATGCATCATTTGCACACTAGTGGGTGAAGCGTGCATATTAAGATTTGATATGCCATATTTTATCTCAATTCTCAAAACCCTGCATTTGGGGAAAAAGGAAAAGTTACTTGAAACCCAAATATGCAACGCTCAAAGTGACAATTCCCAGACCACTTTCAGGTAGAGGTCTGTGAAAGCACAACTCAAGGTTCAAACTGCTTTATATCACATATAAGCATCATATGGGGTCAGCAAATCACCAGCCTGCCTGCCTTGTAGTTGTCATTTCACTCTTAACTGTCACTTACAGGTATCTTGTGTCGCCTGCATAATGTCAGATTAAGCTATCACCCACAGTCACTGGTAAAAGTGGCTTTTTCTCTTCATTAAAAAAGTTACCTTCTAAAAACTCACCAGAATTATCATTTCAAATAGTGCCTGTATGAAATATGCTTCCCAGGGATTGGCTATGGATTGTGTATGATTGATAGAATAGGTAATTTAAGGGATGGGGTGAAGTGAATGTGTGCAGAGCTGCACACAGCCAAACTCTGTAGAATATTTAACGTTTAAACAGACTAAATATAGTACTGGAGTTTTACATTGCAACCAAACATTAAGAACAGAAAACCTGCAGCTGGGTGAAGTTCATTACAGTGTCCTCCCCCCTACTTCTCTGAGTTGCCATTCCTGTTGGAGGCAGCTTCAACCCCCTGTCCCTTGTCCACCTTTAAATTTTCATATGGAGGAAAAGGGCTGCAGAAAAACCAATTTACTAACAGAGCGACATCATCTGTTTGGCCGTTTATCTCTGACACACCACCCCTCAGTCCAGTGTTGACAGTACATGATATTCCATTAATCTGCCTAATGAAAATTTAACCAGTGTTATAAACAAATAATTGTCCATTATCCTCTCAAAGATCCCGAATAAATTACTTGGGCGTTTTTCATGGCTTCTGAAAGAAGAAGAAGCCGGCCCCTCCTGATTGATGTTGGAATAAATGCGGGGCCGGCTCCGACGCTGCGAGTGGGTCTCGGCTAAGCCTGTGATTGACTTAATGAGAGTCTTTGGGGTGAGTAAATGTTCCAAATTGCTCAGTCATTAGCTTTTGCTCGGCTGTCTGAAGATACCCCCGGATCTGCAGCGCGGGTCTCTCCTCTTGTACCATTCCGCCTGCAATTACATTTTCATTTAGAGCAAACCTCTGAAGTCCGATAGGCAGGCCCCTTTTCATTATGCTGGCCTCCTTTTTCTTTTTTATCTAAATGGTGTGAAATGTCTCTTCATTTAGACCAATTAAAGTTGAAAAAGACTGCGCTGTAATGAATTATCATACAAATTATTTACTTAATGCCACAATCTCTCTCCCTTTCTCCCTCTCCTCCTTTCTCATCCTCCTCTCTCTGGCACCGGGGATGCACAGAGTCAGGCAGACGGGGAATTCGGTGCGAGAGAAGACGTGGTGGGAGTCCACAATGGATCTACTTTGAAAATGAAACTCCTCTCAAAACGATTTTGCTGAGGTTACGTCTCTCTTAAGCATTTATCTATGTCTTCCATGAACTGAGCTCTGCATATGGACAGTCTTGACTAAATGGAAGAGGATGGGGGACCCAGCATCAGAACAAAAGGGAATAGTATGTCGTCAATATAGCTCATTTCAGATATTTCATTTCAGGAGATGTCTAAGCTCTTCTTAATTAAGGACAAGCTTATGGTTTCAAATTAACTCATTTAATTGAGGGGACCAGTTCTTGTCTGGAAGACGGTGTGGAGAATGTCTCCAGTCTCTGTCTGGAGGCTGTTGGCTCACACATAAACACTGGAAGAGTTCACAACTATCACAGCAGCACCATCCATACCTCTGGGACTGCCTCTCTCTCCCTCTCTTTCCTCAGCGAGAGACACACTGCCAAGACTCCCTCCATTAGCTTTTCACCAGCAGAGCAGCTATTCAGCGCATATTCTCCAGCCATTATTCGTGTTAGCAGCCAATGCACCATATTAGGGTTGTTTTTCACCAGACGACATAATGGGGAGAGGAATGAAACGGTATATTTTCACTCTTTTTTTAAGTCAGTTAATTCACAGGCTGATCGTGCTGGGTAAAGCTGGTGGAGCTGAAGTGACTTGTCACCATGGAGACGGCAGCCTCTACTTCATGCCAGAGCAGTTCTCCTAAAGCCCAGAGATGAGGGGGGCAGCAAAAAAGGGCTGTTAGTTTGTCCCCTGCCCAGCCACCCCTTCCTTTACTACAAATGAGGGAGACCGCCCTGACCTTAGATGGAAGCCAGATTTGTCACCAGAGGCCATATTTTTTTAAAAAAAGAAAAAAAAAAGTCAAACTGGTGAAATGAAAAGTCCCAGCCTGGATAAATTACTTTTACGTTCCACAGAGAAGTACAAAATCTTTGGGGAAAAATAAACTTAACAGGGGTCAGTTTCAGAGGAGGTGTCAAACTGTTGCTAAACTCACTAGGCAATAATCTTAAGTACTCCATGATTTGCACTAATTGGTATGAAAGTGCTTAAGTGCAGCTACTGCTTCGGTTTGCTGCATCTGCACCATGTCAACGCCGATTCTTTTTGACAGCCTGGAAATACAAATACAAAATTGCCATATGGATCGCCCACCTTTGAGCTTAAGTCACAGGTACAAAGAGGGAATGGATTTGTACCAGAAAATCTTCCCTATTGCTTTTTTGCTTTCTTATCAGCGGTAAAGAATATAAATGCTATTTGCTGTCATTATCAAGAAACACATAAAAGCTGCAGATATTCTCTTATGCAAAGGGAGCTATTCTAAATATTATGACACAAAATGATTTATGCACAATGACAGGATTGCTGTTTGGCAACTTAGACAAGCAGTTAAAAGTGGAGGGGTGACAGAATGTCACAATATTTCCAGATATGTTCATTATACAAAGAAATATTTTGCCTTTCAGCAGGAGACAAGTGATTATGACAGTAATAAATTACAGCTGTGAGAGGGGGTTTGATGTCAAAGCCTCCACACTTAGATGTGTCTCGGGATAGTAATAACCACATATGGCGAGATGAAAGCGTTTGTCTTTCAAATATCGAGCTGTCTGAGCACCCAAGTATGTGTGGCATGCACCTTAATGCATGCTAATTGCTGGTTATTAACCTAATATATATTACCATTAATAGAGCCAGCTCATATTTAAGCAACATATAAACATAAGGAAAGCTATTTATAATTCTTGATAGAAATGATGGTAGGTTATGAATCCAGTTCGATTAATTCCTGTTGTTATATTAGTAAAATGTGCATTAATCTCAGGTGCTCATAGAGTGTAAGCAGCTGTATGTTTTGTTGCACTGCACCTCACAGAACAAATGTGATGACTTCAAGTAAAAGAGCCACGTGTCATGAAATGTTCTAGTCTCTGAGCAGTGTCATAAGTTGTTTTAAGCAGTTCGATGGCGTGAGAGGAAATTCTTTATAAACCTGCAGGCTAACATTACCTCCCTGTTACTCTAGCACAAAAGGGCTTGTTTCTACAGTATTAATAACTAAACCTCACCTAAAAAATTAATTTGAAACTATGCATACAGTCCTGAATAGGAGAGGGTAAAACTATTAATTAAAAGTGGAACAGGTTCTTATTTTAGTGGAAAGTGGAAAAATTATGAGCCTTTGTTAAGGAGGGCCCAGGAGCAAAGCTTTCATTAGCCTACATGCATGGCAAAAGCAATTCATCAACTGTAATTTTGCCTCAATGGGCAAAAAAGAGGGATCAACCTCAGCATGCTATTTATGGAGATTTACGGAAGTCTGGGAAATGCTAATGTGATTAACATTTATCTACAACATGTTTCGAAATGGCCCTCATGTCCACGTTTTGCCTTTAAGATTAAGTTATTGCGCTTGCTTAAGAAAAAAAGGAAAATTGTGGAGTGATACAGAATCTGCTTTGCAGTGCAAGAGCACACAATGATGTGTGTGTGTTTTTTTTTTTGAGAATTCTCTGTCACATTAGTGGAGGATTTCTTCCCCCCCTCTAAATATCTCTCTTTATGTGTGTCTGTCCCCAGATGAAGGCGCGGCGAGCAGAGCAGTGCTTTTGTCCTACCGGAGTGTCTCTCTCAAAAATGTGAACTGTTCCACGGATTAGCTGAGCAGAGATTTATTTAATGCATCCTCATAGAGTATTGTTGAAATCTATTTTGGGATATGGAGCTTGCCAAGCTCTAAGCCTGGTAATATATGCCTGCTACAGTTTAAGAGAGTGGGTTCACAGACCCTCTTTATGTCGGGATCATATAGATCATACAAAGTCATTGAATATGAAAATATTGAGGGCTGGTTGCACATTTATTGTTTTCGCACAGGACCCACAAAAGGGTTGTTTCCATGCCCTCTCTCCTGTCTCCTGTTTGTATGGCCTGTTTAAATATTTGATGTCCTAGAGAATGATTGTGATATTCACCAGATAAGATACTGCACATGCATATGCCATGAGAGGCCCCTATTTAAGATACCAGCTTAAGGTTTCTGAGAGGCCAACAAAGCCATGGATGGAAAAGACTGCAGTGCATTTGCATTTAAGCTGTGGATTTAGGAAGAGCTAGAGCAGAATGAATACTAATAATGTATCTAATTTAAAATGCTAAGTATTTACCTTAGAATTTATTCAACCATAAAACCTTATAGATAAAATGAAAAGACACATTTTATTTAATATTTACAGCTAATGATGGTCTTTGTCAACTTCATGAGGCATTTCCTGTTATACAAGTAACAAATCTGTCATAATTTTGTATTTTCTCTTGCAATGTAAACTGCATTGAACCACTTATGGTCCAGAAAAACACCCCAAAAATCCAGAGACTACACTTCCCAGCATGCCTAGGGGGGGATAAGGTTTGGACCGGTTCTCCACACAGTGAATGGGTAGCAATGTAACAGAGAGTGACACAAAAGAGGGAAGCCAGGGGGTGTGCAGGAGTGGGGGAGAGGGAGCCGGACAAAAGGGAAGACATGGGCTTTGCACGGAGGACATGATAAAGCCAGGAGCATTATCATCACTGTGAAAGACGGGGGCCATACTTCAAACGGGATTTTCTCTCCATGACAGGATACTCCGCTGACGCAGAGCAAATAGCTCTCTGTAGCAGTATATACCTTCAGGGCTTCTAGGCTTCTTTGTGAATTCAACAAACTACAATGCAATGATAGGATCTCATGCAGAGGAGCTGGAATACTTGCTACCAAATTATAGATAATGTAAATACAATGGTAGCTAGGACAAAGTGAAAATTCATAAGTCAAGAATTTGATAAATATTTTATTGTAGTATATTTTATTTTAAAACCATATGAAAGGTATTAACAAGATTAACTTGAAAGCAGTTCTTGCAACTGATGCATTACTTTAGCTGCCATAGTGAAGGAATTAAGCTTTACAAATATGACTCTTACAAGGAAGCCGTGGGGTTCAATCAATTAGTCTGTGATTATTATTACTTCTGTTGTTATTACTAGTCCCAGCAGCCAGGCTGTTATGGTAACCCTAGATGCGGTCCATACTACTAATCCTTGCCCCTTCTCTAACCTTAACCTTTACTCTCTTAATCAACATCATATTTTAAGCAAGTGGGCAAAATATTTACATGTTATCTCTCGCAGCGCTCAGTGAGAATTTGCTTTCACTCTGGGAATTCTGAGCTGAAGTTGTTTGCATGCTCGTGTGCACTGCTGTGTGTACAAGAGTATGTGCGTGCGTGTGTCTACAGTATGTCCATGAGTGCGTGTGCGTGTTATTCTGTCCGGGATCCACTGTTGGTTTTTCATCTTTTGTCTGAGTTAAAAGTCACAAGGACATTAGAGTCCCAATAAATTAGAGGAAGAAAGGCTCATATTGTAGATGGGCTGTTGTGGGTGGTGTTGTTCTGACTTTATAAAACTCTGTCTTGCACATTATGGTGTCACTGACAAATAAGAGTTTAGGCTCAGCCTTAGAAGTTTGTTGTAAAATAGAAGATATTTTGAGTTAATAAAGACAAAAATA
>VUQH01064713.1:21387-36848 GCA_015106775.1 Etroplus canarensis
AAATACAGTAGTAGAGCAACCACAACTATACAAGTTTATATTCCAGACTGGTGGACAAGCACTTTTTTATTTTGTTCAATATTCAACCCATCTGTCCTCAATTCTGAAAATTACTACTGAGAAGTTTGATCCAACAGCAAATAGAAACTGGACAGCAAGATAAAAGAAAAGCACGAAAACACTGAAGCAAGCAAACATCACAGTGAGACAAAGATATTTCCTATGCAAAGCTTGCACACAATGTCATGTGTGATAGCGACGAATCCTGTCCAAGTCACACGCAGGGGGGTTGGTAGGGAGACAGAAACGAGGTCGGCTGCCTGCATCTTCCAATGATTCCCCCTCTTAGCTTTGATTCTTCTGATCCACTATCTCGCCATATAGCAAGGGGACACAAAGCAGATTTCAGCTTTGGGCTAATCTCATTAAGAAACTCTAACCACCCCTATGAGTACTGGGGGGGAAAAAGCAACTCATTCTGCACTATGCCAGAGCCAAGGCTCAGGGAGGCAGGTGTAATGTTACATAATTAGCCTCTAAACGGTAAAAAGGAGATTATTGCAAATGGCCTACTAGCCAGCACATGCAGTGGACCTGGTCCCTGAAGACTCGCCAGTCTAGTGAGGCTGAAAACATCCCTGGGGAATTGATGTGTGAAAAAGAAAAAACAAGTTATTTGCAGTAACGCTGGTCAAGACCCTCTGTAATTTTCTCCACTTCAACAAATGAACATGGGTTTGATTAGAGCCTAAGCAGTGTAGAGCCGGTTTGGAGCTGTAGTCAGTGCTGCAAAAATACAGCAGAAACCTCAATTGACATGTAGAGATGACATCTCTCCTCCGTCTTTAATAAGTGGAACTATTACTTCAAATTGCAAGAAGGGAATTCACTGAGGCCCAAGTTCTTGCTCCTGCTGAGATATCCTGTCAACCACGAGCAGTGGAGCTGCAGCTGACTCCTGCAAAGAAATAGCTAACAGAAGAATTGATAGAGTCGGCTTGATCCACAGGCCCACACCTAGTCACTCATAACCTCAAGACTGGACTACCATGTCAGATTGTTGCCATATGTGGCACGGTGCACCACTCTGCAGTGACAGTGATCGACTACTACCGTTCACCACAACCATCCAACAAACATTACTGTCAGAGTTCAAACACTGAACGGGCTCAAATAAAGGATTTCTGGACCATGTTGCAGCACAATACCCCATATTATCCACCAAACATGCTAATTAGAAAAACAGATGATCTGAAAGTCACTCTGGGCAAAGCCAGTTAGGACAAAGAAAGGGAGAACGGCGGCATCCCTTTGTTGCCTCTTCAGACACACTGAAGCATCGGCTTGTTGTTACATAAAGTTGTATAACAAATGAGCCTGGGCTCTTTGAACTGGCTGACCACACAAGCCTGGAAGAGTCACTAGGAGCCTAACATGTGGCAGCAATAAGAAGGCCCCGCCCTCTGCAAGACATGTGGGAGACACTGCATTCCAGAGGAGCTCATTAAAGTTAAAAAACAAATCCAACAAACACTGGCCCAGTCTCAGAGGACCATGAAATATCTAAGACAGGCCACGGCAAATGACGCCTGCCATTACTCCTGTTTGTTTTCCAAATTTTTAATAATTTGATTATTTCCATTGTCTGTTCCTCACAACACTGAAAAGGGACAAATCCTCAAAAATCCTCATAACCCTTAATTCCGTTTGTTCATCATCTCGGTAACTTGAATGAATCAGTGTGAATGACAGCTGATTTTTCAGACATATTTTAAAGACAGTGACATTTACCATGCCTTTTATAAAGTGTACAGATGTGGTTTAGTGTTTAAACCTGTCATTGAATTGGGCTTATTTATAATGCTGTTTGTTCCACCAGTCTGCCCAGTTAAGCTATGTGCTGTCTGTTTAACTTGGCTATAAACAGACCGTTGCTGACTGTTTGAACTCCTCCTCATACATTCACATGAGCAAAGGGCGTGTTTGATTTTTTTTTTTTTTTTACTGTTATTGTAAAATGTGACATGATATTCAGTTTGTGTACATGACTTCACAACATGAGGCCGTGCATTATGAGGATTCCAGAGTGTATTCACTTAAGATTTGATAAAAACTCAATAAAATCAAATGCCCACCGGGGAGGTAGTCTTCGCGCTGTAGCAGACATCTGGCATGATTATTTTCAGCTCTTCGGCTAATCCTCTCTAAATGTAAACTGAAGAAAAATGTGCCAAATGGCTTTAGAGCAAGACTGAATTTTGGACTTGTGGAAGATTTAAATGAGTTTTATAGAAATGTTAGAGGCATTATTGGAAAACACAGTGAGACAATTGTAATTAGTTTTCAGCCTGTCACATTTATAATCATTATCCCACTTTTTAGACATGCCAATTTTTGACTCCTGTTAACCATTGCAGCTGTGGAGAAGCCACATAACATAGAGCAGGTTTTTTTCATGTTTTGATGTGCTTTCATCTGTGTTGCTGGGCGTTAGATGTTTGATATGTAGCGCTGTGACTGGAAACGCTTGAGTCGTGTGCATGCCATTCAGAGGTGGCCCAGTAAGAGCTAATCTACTTGTCAGGGTTGACTGCCAAGCATATCAGCCCACACACTTCACAATATGACTTTATTCATACTGTAGATCTGGGACATTAACTGTCTCTGCCCACCAGAACACAACACTTACGCCCACCGCTCCCAGTGAAAGGAACCTACAGTATAAGCCGGTGCAAGTGATAAAAAACTGATCCACATCCTTTGCACCTCTCATCTTCAGCCCCCGTCACCTTAAGACTACAACCTGAACCTTACTGAGAAACATGCCTGAGTCTCCACTTAATTTGCACTACTTTGGGTTTTATACGAGGAAGCACAGCACTTCTCTACATTTGGATGTTTCTATTCAATAGTGTTTAGGAAAACTGCCAGTAGGATGTTTGGACAATGCTCTACTTTACAATGGATGAGTTCTTATGTAGCCACATTTGAAATAAAAAGGCTTTAGGGCCTATGGGGATTACAGCAGATGTATCATTAGGGACTTCTCAGATGGCTACCACCATAGTGAGTACAAAAGATCCAGAAACATAAATGCTTTGCGAATAAATGAGTCAAACCAAAAATGAACATCATCTCTGCTCTGACAAATGTGGTGCTGCCTTCAAAGCAGATGACCTGGAATCATCTTGAAGAGAAACACTCCATATCACATAGATGCATTTGATCAGGCTTATAGCACATTGTAGTAAAATGAAAATAGTTGGCATGACTTATTGAGCTCAAGTAATAGTGCCTCATGGGCATTTCATAAATCTCTAATAGGGCAGTGACCTCAGCCGCTGACACATCATAAATCTATATCAACAAAATTGGAACATCAAAATGCAAAAAATACGGCAAATATGTTTAATAAGTTTGCTTCAACTAAAGCTGTGAATACAGGTCAGATAGGCAGCTTTCATAAATACATTAAGAGTAACTCACTGAGCAATTATTTAGAAAGTAATAAGTCACTGATAAAGAAGAGGGGACACACAGACATCTGTAGTAGATTAAAGCCTCACAAATTTACAATGAGGTGGAAGAGGAATGTCAAGTTTTCACACTAATTTAATACAGTGTCTTCCCGACCAAGCTATTATGAGAGGGATTCTTTTGCATAACATATTGTAAAGATAATTTTAACTCTAAACCATGAACCAGCAAAAGCTGTCACAGAAATGGTCATTGCCAGATGGAAGAAATATCACTCTGGACTGTATTGTATTGAGACAAAATGAAAATAAAAACGTATCCAAAGTTCACAATAGAAAAGCTATTCAAATAAACCAATAAATAAATGAGTGTACAAATGTGTAAGCCTCAGGGCAAAGAGAGGATCTTGCTGCCAAGTCACAATCTCAATCTCAGTTTGTAGTACACCACAAGGGGCAGTGTGCAGTACATGACAAATAAGGGCTGCAGTGCTGTTTCACATTTGATCCACTGCAGGGGTGGGATCACAGAAGTCAGTTAAGGTTATGAAGTGATTGTGGCTCATTTTTTCAACAAGTGTACAAGAAGGAGTGAAACAAATGAAGCCACGCAAGTAAAAATGCATCCTTTAACACTATTAGGATTTAGTACATCTAATTCTTAATTTTGCATATCAGAATCAGAATACTTCAGAATACTTCCCCAAAGGGAAATTGTATTTTGTTACAGACACACAGTTACATAAAAATAAATATAAATTTGAAAGGCAGTAGATATAGATTTGAGAGGTAAGAAATAATGATAAAAAATAAATAAACAAATGAACCTGTGTGAATAAATTGCCATATAATATAAATAACACTAGAGTTGAACACTGTATACAATATTTGATATGTACAATATGAATATATACAATATGAAACTGTCAAGTGGTCACAGAGAGGAATTGTAGAGTTTGATGCTCACAGGTATGAATGTTTTCCTGTGGCGTTCTGTGGTGCATTGTGGTAGAATAAATCTGCTGCTGAATGTGCTCCTGTGTCTGTCATATATCATATATATTTCATATATATTTGTGTGTGTGTGTGAGGATACAATCAGAACAATCAGTTTTTATGCAGAGCATTAAATGTGTGTGTTCAAATAAAATGTGAATATGTGTGTTGAAAATTTAACGAACACTGCTGATTACTGGTAATAGGATGTTCCTGGGATACTGTACTAATACGAACAAAACACTTGAGCAATAGTCATTAAATTCAAAATGGCTATTCATTATCAATATGCTATGAAAACGGTGTGAGAGGAATGTTGAATGCTTTATATGACCAATTAAAAGCTTCTTAGAGGATAGTTTTTATGTGAACTAACAGACTGCCTCTCATCTCTAATTTTTGCAGATTAGATCATTTCAAAGGACGAAAGCTTTTCAAAGTACAAAACTGACTCGTGCTCTGTGTGTGTGTACATGTGCATGTGCACAAGTATGGTGGTTTAGCACAATGTATGTATTTTTATTTGATGAAAGATACACTAATAGGAAAAAGTATATCCCTAAAATGTTTTAAACATAAGAAACAATAGTCATATTTATGCTGTTTATTACATCTAAAATAAATTACCAAAAGAAAAAAATTATGCCACCTTAAGTTACTATGTATTTTATATTATGTAAATTACTAAGAAGAAACTCCTGAACGTAACCTATAGACTACTGTCATTTACTATTTTTCCTCCAATTATTTAATTGTAACTGAATGTAATTTTTATATGAGCTATACAGGGCTATAACTACTACACTAGGGTGCATTATTTTTATCTACACTATGTTACCAAATCATATATTATTGCAATTAGGGGTTGAGGTTTTAGGGGTTATTTTCAACCTGTGTTTGCAGTCAAAAAAAAAGAAAAAAAGAAGCCAGCTGACCCTCTGAGAAAATCAAAGCTGGGGGGGGCTTCAGAGTATGGAACTTGAGAGCACAACCTGAATCACTTTCCATCTATGTACTAAATTGATGGCGATGAAAATAAGACTCTGAGACACAAAAAAGACACTTGTCTGCAGATTAATGTCTTGAATGGAGGCTTGTGAGGGCGCTCTTTGTCGCGAGCCTCACATTGTGCCTCAGCCTTCATCTGAGACTAATGCTCGAAAGATCCTAAAATCACACTAGACTGAGCAGCGCAAATGGGACACGTAAAGTAATAGTTTACCTCACAGCAGATGTCCCTATAAGCCACAGTTATTTAGTACTAATAAGTAAAAAAAACTCACCAGAAGAATTATTACTATTTCAACAGAGTTTGTTTGTGTGTGTGTGTGTGTGTGTGTGTGTGTGTGTGTGTGTGTGTGTGTTTTTTTACAATGTCACATTTAGGCTCTAATATTCTCTGGGAAAATGAATATATTTGTTGACTAACAGCATGGATAAAACTCTTAAATATTCAGAATTTTTAATCTGGTTTAATATTTCCACCCGTTTTATGCAAATTACAGTCTATTAACATAATCTCATTTGAGAATACATCCTTTTAAAGTAAAAGATTATAACCTATTTTTTAAGCACATATAAATCAAGTGTTATATTGAAATGGTAATGTTTTAAAGTCTGTGAGCTCTGCAGAAAAGATGAGCATTTACATATATACTTTTTTCTGCATTAGTGGCTCAACACCACATGAAAAGATACAAGCGCAGCTAAAACCTCCATGAGGGAAATCATCCAACAGCTTAAATGTCTTGGCAAACACGAAACATCCATTTAAAGAGCCACAATAAACAACTGCAAATATTCTTTTTGTGATATTTTGTCCAAAATATACAGTACATGCATACACAGTGTCTGATACCAGTACTGTCACTGACAAGATTAAATCAATTTTCCTGGCAAAGGAGAGCAGAGCAGAGGGAAAGGTAGGACATTACCTTCGGGCATTTAAGTGGAAACAGGGTCTGTAAAAGCTTCAGCGAGATATTGAAGTGGATAAAGACGTAAGAAAGGGCCATTATGCTGCTGAGGTAAGGGGGGACTCTATCTGTCTCCAACCCCTCCTCCTTCGCTCTTTACGTCTGCCTTGAACTTGTAAGGAGTTCAGCAGGACTGAGCCTACAGTCCAGACAGGCCTCTGGAATGTGAGTGCAGCTACTCAAGCCTGTCTGACCTGCCACCATACCAGCTCCATTTCACTGGGCTAACTTACCTATTCATTTACAATGGGACTTCAACTTTATCTTCCCTTGTAACACAACATTAACTGCCAAAGAGCTGGAAATGCATTATCAGCCTGCCTCAAAGCTTGGATTGCTTCCCTCATAAATAAGATCATTATACGAGTGGTAATCCCATTAAATAGATCATTTTGCAAATATCTAAATCCAATTAATAAAGTGTTTTCAGAGGGGGTGCAGCAAACACCGCCTTTTAGAGAGCTGACATGCTGTGACTCCAGCTCTTTGTTCCTCACTCCCTTAGTACCAAGGGTGATATTAATAAATACAACCCTGAGTCTTACGCTTTGAGAGAAAACTAGGATTCTGTTTTAGCTTGCTTTGGTAAAATAAAAATGAACAGTCTATGTTTATCAGTAAGAAAAGAGATATATTTATTTAAAGTTAATTTCACTACAGATGGGGAACATTTTACTTCAAAAAGGACCTCTTTCTTTACCTCTCATTCTGCCATACCCTGTACTTGCTTCCATAATGTGCTTATAGGATGTCCTTATGCTGTAATCCTATAAAAATCCCTAGCTGGACTAAGCTAAAAGCTTTAAAATGATTGCCAGATGGTTTAACAAATTAGCCATTTATGGAATTAATTCAAACTTGTTTCCTAAACCATTACCATAACTCATCATTGGAAGTGCCCTCCAAGTGCCCTTTAACTTTTAGGCATGTGCTCCTGCATGGACCATGTCACTTTCTCTGGACAATTAGCCAGCATATAAGACAGACAAAAAACAGTTCAACTAATTAATTACCCTTGTATAAACTAACCATCTGTGAGCAATGGAAGCATTATAATCCTAAAATAGATGCCCCTCAAGTGCTTGTGTTTGTTCCACTGAACTAATAAAGTGAATAATCCGATAAAGGGTGATATCCTAAGCTTTGATTGTGCCTGAAGTGGTTGTTTTACCTTTGTGAAAAGTGCGTCTGGCATGGTAAGAATGTTTTGGTATCTTTTCATGGTTTTTAATTGCCAGCTGAAGCTTTTAGGGAAACACTGCTGTGGTTAAATGAATTAAAAAAACAGTGCCCCTGGGGTGATGTTAACACATTGCACTCTCTCATCCAACATGTGTATAAAGCAGCTGCCAGTGAATGATCTATTTGTCATTTATAAGGCTGTTTATGGTACAGGGTGAAGGAGACCACAACTCTAATTATGGTTTTGAATGTGTTTTTCACTATCTAGATATTATCTTTCTCTAAGATGTTTGATGATTATTTAAATCACACTGGTGACAGTTTCTCTTGCACTTCAACTCATGAAATAAATCAAACTGTCAAGTTTGTATGAATATATATAACATTAAAGTGATAAGCTTTTAAAATTTTAGGAAGCTCCATGTGTTCAAAACAAGTGTGGAGCAGCTTGTAGCATTGGCAGCAGACCACAACTCAGCATCCTAATAACAGCATCATTAGAAGTATCATAGTAGTAATTATTCTCTCATCTGAGTGCAAGTCCACAAAGAGGGGCTGGTTAAAAAAAATTGAGACTGAGTTTGAGACCAGTCTCCCCCTCTTCTACATTGCTTTCCCCCTGTCTAATCTGCTTTTTTCTAATGAAGAGAGGGAAAGGGAGAACAGTGGAAAGAAAGACATGTCAAGATTGAGGTCAGGCGCCCCCCTCACAGGGTCAAACTTGAGGGGTTAATACCTGGTGTCCGACACTGCACATAAACTCCGCTGAGCTCATCACACTAATTAAACAGACACACATCCTCTCGGAGCTCCGATGGCCAATCGCTGCCAGCTAAAAAAGCAGTCCATTCATGGAGGTTGGCAGGGTGTGCATGTAGGGTGGGCTGGGGAAATGCTACCTGCCCTTCCTCAGTTTGATTAATGTGAAGAACAATGGTGCTCTTGTGGCCTGCCAGCCTCACTCCACTTGGTTCTGGTTCACTGCTCGAAGAGAGGGAACTGCATGTTCCAAACTCGTACCCCCAGACGAACCACCACCTTGCTTAACAACTTCTCCAGAACTGCTGTCTCCTCCAAACACCTCCATCATGTTGAAAACAATTCAGGCAAATGCAGCATGTTGTTAAAATAATCTTAAAGCAAAATGTCAGTGCAGTGATGACACTAGGCAATGCATGTACCCTCAGTTCATTTCCTTCCTGAACTATGAGAAGATTCCTATGATAATAGAAATGCTGCTGTATTTTCTATTTTAACAAACACTCATGATTGATTGCTACAGGAGTCTTGGTCTTGGTGCCTCAAAGTGAAAGCTTAACATTGTTGTTATTAAACTTAAGAGTTCATGCTAGAGTGCCATCGAACCATTACGATTATGGTCTTAAATACAAAACTATCAAATACGTGCAAATCCTGATTCCTGATGTTCAAGGTGATGTTTTCAAATTGATATTTTCTCCCTCAAACAATTCAGCTACGCACCAATCAGAAAAACAACAAAACAAAAAAAACAGAAAGTAGCCAGATAATGTTTTTTGCTTTAGAAAAAATGACCTAAAAAATCACCCTATCAATTATCAGAGTTGCTGATGATTACGCTTTTGTTGATAAGTTAATCAACCAGCTGACTAGTTTTCTCAGCTCTAAAGAACACTTCTCAAGTTAGTGCATTTTTTTTTCTTCTGAATAAATTGCTGTTTGTACTTTAAAACTAAATGTGTTTAGACCTAAGCCATACCGAAACACAGGACTGATTCATGGGTTTATTATAGTAGTTCTGCCTGGGAGGTACTAAAGCGACATTTATTTATATAAAAATGTCATGGATTATTACGTTAATATCTCATTTGTTTGTCTTTCCACAGACTTAACAACTGTTAAGTAAATGCATCACTTGTAAGTTAAGAGAAGTCAAGCCCTTAGCTTTGATGTTTCCACAATGCATTAACTATGTTTTATATGTGCCAGATCAAAGTTTTATCATCAAATCTTTTTTTTCCTTGGTGGTGTTGTGAAGAGTATAAAACAGCCGTCAGTTACATTAAAGGGATAAAGACATCAGCGTCATCTCTCTGAGAGAGTGACAACATAATGTTATGTGTGTCAAAACTTGGGCGACATAATTAATTGCAGCACCTCCTGAACTCAAGACTTGTAGGTTTTTACCAGCACTTTGCCAATCCTCTCAGCTTCAGCCATATCAAAACAGGGAGACAAATTGAGCCACCTGCATGTCTCCAAAGCTTGACAACTCATCTCACTTGCAAATTGCGAGCATTTTACCCCCCTACAAAGGAGTCCATAGAGGCTAGCAGGCTTCTCACCAGCCAAGGTTTGATAGGTCTTCATGCAGCTATGTGACACTTTGAAAACAGTGGAGACATTCCATAATACTGCAGGCTGGAAAAAGAACATGCACAGTCCTAATGATGATAGTCCATATGGCTGAGGCTACAGTGTTGGTCACACACTCTGAGCTGTTTGGAGAAGTGCTTCACAATTATCTGCAGTGAAGTTAAATTTGAAAAACAAACCATGATTAGTGTGCTTGAAGGCATGCAGTAAGGATTATGAAACTCTGCTATGTTGGTTTTGTGTAGCATAAAGCTTGATTTTATTAAGCTGAAGCTTGGTAGGCTCATGAGAACTGAAAGAATTGGTCAAATTTACAATTATTACTTTAATCTAAAGACCAGAAAGATCATAATCTGTAGGGCATTCAAAATTACACTCAAATACAATCACAGTGTGTTAGCTACATACAAGCTGCTGACCGATGATGACATCTTCACAGTTTACTAATGTGAGGAACTTTAATCTGTATGCACACTTTGGCAGTCCTTAAAGATGGCTTAGCAATTTCTTCCCTGAATTTCATTAATCTGTTTCCAGAGATTTTCATATGAATATTCTTTCTGCCACATGACATCTGGGCAGCTCCAAAGTAATATGTTTCTACATTTATATGCACTTTACATCTTTTAAGGTTAGCATCGGTCGGTCAGTCTTATCAGTCAGTCAACTCATGTGTAAATAGGCACATATTAATTGAGAAAAAACATTTAAATTAGGTTATGTCTGTATATTCTAGCAGTACTAGCAACTTACAGGAACTGTGTACCACAAAAAAAGAGAAAAAGCCTGACAGAGACAGACATTTCAATTCCCTTCATTAAAACTTATTGCTTTGTATTTTATGGTATTGTAATCCTCTCTATGAGCAATTTTATGACAGCATAAACCATTATTTATCTCAGATTAATTAGATTAAAGACCTTTTAAATCTTGTTTGGTGCAGAGCGCCCATGGAGCTTCTCTTTTCACAGAAAAGAAACATCAATAGATCTTTCCTGATGATCACTTCCTGTAGATTAGAGGATTGTTATTAATTGGTCATTTGGCTAATTGTTATTTCTCTCCTAATTAGTAACCGCAGAGGAAGAACAGTCTCTCTTCAGTGACCCTCATTTACAAAACTGTCCCTTTCACCCCCATTGTATTAGAGGAAATGCAAGCCAAGATCTAAATTATTAGGCAGAACTATAGTATTGTTTATTTGAACTATTCAAGGATAAATAAAAATAAATAAAATATCGTGAATAATACTTATAAAACTAATTTTTAAAAATCTTATCGCCCACTGGATATTGCCCTTTGAAGGAAACATTTTTTCTGTCTAATCTCAGCAGACAAGCTGTAAGAACACATCTGTAAAAACGCCCACTGTGGTATGTGGGGGATGAGGTTACACATATTTACATTCACACCTTTGAGCTGTCTGCCTGGGAATAACACAATTTCAAAGTAGAGTATTGTACAGGAGCAGTCCAAAGTTTGGATAATCTTGTGTCCAAACTTTTGACTGACAGAAACAGTGACAATAACAGTGCTGGGGAGTCAGAGGGTAGGTTGTTTTGTTGGGACTTTAAAAGTTCTATATTAACAACATATTGCACATCTAAAATAAAGAACAAACAAAAGAAACATAATAAAAACCTCTTTTGAAGAAGCAGCATATAGAGCCTCACACTGTCCTTCAATAATCAAAATACAGGAAGGGCATATATTCAGTTCCTTTTCAGGTTTAAGCTTCTCTCTTCACTGGTATTTCCTGGCACTATGAAAAAAACACACAAAAAAACCCCAAAACACAACCCCAAATGGCTTGAACTATAAACAAAACCAAATGATATTTTTTCGATCACATATAACAGCCATGAAGAATGTACTGGAGATTATTGGTAAGACGCTGGTTAACCCGACCTCTAATCTATGTGGAAACAATGGCAACGTCTATGGTTCGGTTTTTGCAGTAAAACTGTGGCCACTTTTGACCAGGGATAAGACACTGGTGTGTAAAGCATGTCTGCTGGGTACCTAAAGTGGAATTTAACTCTCCAAAAGTAGAGTGAAGCCTTCCTGGAATGTTGGTGCATTTAACTGCACAGAAAGCTATGTTCAATAGACAACTGGATTATAAATGTTCTAAAAGGCAACAATACTAACACCACTGAGAGGTCTGAAATTAACAGAGCTGAAGCCTGGCAGACAGCTAACAGTCTATCAGCACCCACCCCCAATTTTAAGTCTGTACTCTTGTCATGAAAGGAAAAATATCTGTAAAGACTAAAACTGCTTTTGTAACAGGCTGTGAACATGTGCATTTCTGCTCTAAAGTTGGGCAATTCAAGTAGTCATTTGGGGAACTATTTAGCACTTCCACATCAGCTTCATTTTTCAGGCCCTGAGTTTGCCTCTTGGCAGTCACATGGAACAGCCTTCTTGCCAAAACTGTAAGCACCTACAACTGCAAGAACTGGTGCTAATTAAAAGGTACAAAGGCCAAGCCTGATATTGATTTCGGTTAGTATTTTTGCCTGATTACATCACTATGTATTAAGACAATTAATAAATAACTATTCATCACATTATTTTGCCTTGTTTTGTATTAGTTTTATTTCTAGCCCCTAAAACTATTTCACAACTCTGTAATTCTTGTTCTTCCATTTCAAATTTTGAAATTAATTATTTTACATGGCAATAACATGTACCCACTGACATCAAACTAAACTGAAGGTGGTGACAGGGAAAAAAAATGATGTTAATTCTCTTAAATGTCTAACTAAGCCCAAAAACAGCAAGCAGACTGAGTCCTGGTTTATTTAAGTAACAGGTTAGGACTTACTATCACGCCAGTGTGCTGTGATGTCACATCCTCCTGGCCATGTCTCCTTCTGCCATCATCTGCAAGGAGACTGGGCAGCGCAGCTCAACAAGGTGCTCTGTATAAGCGACTGTGAAGCCAGACACTCTAAGACGTTGGCAGACCTTGCTTAGCTCAGCCCAAAATACGCAACACTCTCCCCTCAAACCCAGGCTTGTTTAGCTGCTGGCACATGAAGGCATCAGTCAGATGTATGCCAGCTGAGCTGAAGTGTGCCCACAGTGTACACACTGCAGCATCACTACCAGTACTCGTGCCCTCACCTTGTCTACCTTGGCACTTTTTGAGTTTGATGGAAAGTGCCAGACAGCATATTTATACATCTTAATTAGCAATAATGAAGCCTAGTACCTGCCAACAATCTGATGCCAGTGGTTACTGTGTGGTGTTGACTAGACTGTATGCCTGTTGTTTGCCTGCTACTTACATGAGAATGGCACAATTGAAATAGGTGAAAGGATCATGTGTTTTGCTAAAACCAATTAGAAACACTACAAACATGTAATGATGATGGCTATTTAACACTTGAGGATGAAAATGTTTAGTCTGAAGGCCTTTTACATCATGTAATAGCTCAGTCTGTATCTATAGGAAGGTAAAACCTGCAGGCTGCAGCATGCCACAGATTTACAGAAGATTCTGAATGAACAGGAGATGGTTATTAGCTGTTCTGTTTGTCATGTTGCAGATCATTCATTTTAAAGGGCCTGTCAGGACATGGTGAACAACAACAGATTCTTATGATGTTTAAAGTCCCCATAATCTGAGGCCATGTTTGGATGCAAACATGTTCAAATCTGTCAGCCAAGATAAGTTTGAGCCATGCACAGCAAGACATCTTTATGGAGTTGTGAAAACAAGTTGCATGGATTTTTTTTTTTACCGTGAAATAGGCTGCAACCATCCTCCTGACGTTTGGATTTATGGCCTGGTAATTCCCCTCTGGAGTAATTTGGCTGGTACATCTGCAGCTTAGCAGCATTCCAGCAGAGCGCTCCTGTGCTGTGAAGTCAGGAGATGACTGATTGATTGATTGTATTACTCCAGTTTTAGCATGGCTTTACTGAGCTATAGTAGTAAAGTTCTAATGTGATCTATTCCACAGCCTCCATGCTTCTGGGTTAGCCTGCTGTAAGGATCACAAATCATATGGAAATTTGCAAAGGAACACAGCAATAACAATACACTGTGACAGATGCAATTTTAGACTTGGGGAGACTTAACTTCCTTCCAACCAGAACTACAGGTAGGATGTAACACAACGTCTGAATACAGCGTAGTTTTTATTGTGCATTATATGTCATTTTTCCATCTCAAAGTTTCTCATCACTGCCGAAACACACCATTGATCCATCCACATGCTATTTGTGGGGCCATCTACAGGCTAAAAATGATTAAAGGCAAACTTACAATCAGATGATGGAAGGTTGCAGTTTCCCAGAACAGGGGTAAGTCCAGAGGCCTTGATAAATCCCAAACAGTGCTTGCTGCTTAGACAGTGATGACACCAGTTGCTCACCAGCTTGCTTAGTGGTCCTATGAGCTCAACTTGTTTCCCAAAACAGCCAGGTCTGCAAAGAACACAATATATCCAAGTCTGAGAATGCTGTTGTAGACCAAGAAAGCAACGCAAAAGTAATTTATATATCACTTTTTACATGCAAATAACAAAGTGTTTTATACAAAGCCAGTACAAGCCATACAATATGAAGACACTTTAAAAAAAAAACCTGGATCCAGATCCAAGTCCTACCACTTGTAAAAATGTTCATGGCAATCTGTAACTTTTTGCAAACAGCAAACCAAATCACAATTAAACAGTGATGCATCCCATCTTGAGCTGCAGCCACACAGGACTCTTCTGGATTGATATGAATAACTTTAAAAAAAAAAAAAAATAGTATAAAATCTCTTCACAAACCAGCCACAGGGGCCCACAAGCCAGTGTAGTCCTAGTGCCGGTCCCAAGCCCGGGTAAATGGTGAGGGTTGCGTCAGGAAGGGCATCCGGCGTAAAAACATTGCCAAATCAAATATGCGGATTCATAACACGACTTCCATACTTGACACTTAATGGAGTATCTGTAAAATAAGCAATTTCCTCCCGGGGATTTATAAAGTATTCTGATTCTGATTCTGAATCAGGAAGTACAGAAGAGTATGAAGAGGATAAAGCAAGGGTAGTGGACTTTTTGCACTAGATCTTAGAGAGCAAGAGGATGCCTGAAAAATGGATAAGAAGTGCACTAGTATGAATCTTTAAGAATAAGGGTGACAAACAGATAGCAGTTGGAAGAGAGCCTGGAGGGATGGAGGAATGTTCTGGAGATAAGAAGATGAAAGTCAGTAGAAGCAAGACAGAATACGTGTGTGAATGAGAGGGAGGCAGATTGAACAAGCTGGACAAGTTTAAATACTTGGAATCAACCATTCAAAGTAACAAACAGTGCACAAGAGAGGTGAAGAGGAGAGTGCAGGTGGGGTGGAGTGGGTGGAGGCGAGTGTCAGGGTGCTTTGTGACAGAAGGATACCAGCAATAATGAAAGGAAATGTTTACAAGACGGTAATGAGACCTGCTATGATGTACGGTTTGGAGATAGTGGCACTG
>VUQH01064743.1:8720-34090 GCA_015106775.1 Etroplus canarensis
TTTTTTTTTTTTTTTTTTTTTTTTTTTTTTTTCTTGTGTCCGTTTTTTTTTTTTTTTTTTTTTTTTGTCAGGACACACTGCACACCATGCCAAGATATGCCAAGTTTTCAGCTAATAGCTCTTCGGGAATCATGTTGTTGGTGCAAAAATCCTATTTCGTGCCTGCCAAAATGTGTTATTTTTGGCATTTTTCATAGATTAAACAAAGGAAACGAGAACAAACGATGTGTTTTTGCAACAGGCTGGTAGTAACAGCATGTCAATAGATACCATCTGAAACTGGTTCTTTGCTTAGTTGCCTGTTATGTTTAGCCACAACACTGGTCAATCCCTTGTGTTACATGCCTTTTTAAAGCTTGAATAATTTATAGGTCAGTGTTTAGTGGCTTAACAAACATGAAAATGAGTGAAAAAGCAGCCAATGTCTAAAGAAAAACTTTAAAAACCCTTCAGAAAATCTGGAGAACAACTGCTCAATAAATTACAAAAAAGTCAAAATATGTAGAAATCAGGGGTGGTTCAAGACTTTTGTGAAGTACTACAAATTTTATTCACATTTTTACTGCAGTTTCAAAGCAAAATGTTTTTAATATCTTGGCAATATTAACTAATTTATTCCTATAATTGCAACTGGGTCTTATTCAGCTTAAGCATAGGTATTATACAGAGGATTGTAAAATGGTCATAAATAGGCTACATGGTGGAATTAAAATGCCAGAAAAAACAGTTTAAAAAGAAAAAAATTGATCACGATTTTTTTTTCACCAGTAGTCTAAAAATATAAATACTGAATCCAATATCTCACAGACTAAAAAAGCAGTAAATGGTCCCAAACAACAGACCTGGGAAAGGTTTCAATTTTTACAAAATCCCCAAAAATACAAAGCAGTCACCAACAAAGGAAGAGAAATATCTATTTAAATATGTAAACTGCAGTTAAAAATAAAAGTTCCACTCTCCCGTCCAGCTTTCTCATAGTTTATGGTTTTAAATTGGGAATTGTGATCGGACACTGCTGGAAATGGCAGCTCTTTTGTGGCATTTTGTCTGATTTTGTCTTAAATGGAAAGCAACAGGAAATACAGATGATGCCATGTGCCAAAGTTCTTGGCTCTGTTTCAGACTCAAGACGCTGGCCCTCTGCGACCTCCAGCCTCTTATCTCACTGCATTTCCTGTAGTTTCCACTTCACATAGTCGACGTGTTTGAAATTACTCAGCAAGGCTCAGCCAAGTCTGATCCACCTACAACATACTCGTCTTATCTGGTTCCTAAATATAGAGCATGTTTCCCTAAAAAAGAAGTTTTTCCCTCAACTTATAACACTGTTATTTTATTACTGTTAAAATGGAGGGAAATATGGCGGCAGGTTAGGTTCCTGACTTAGAGTACAATCGACGTCCAGAATAACTGAATACATGGGACAGTAAACAAATATGAAATGTCTGATACACTAATAATTTAGGATTAATATTTCCTCGGGCACTCAGAAACCAGCCAGCACTCCGGAGCTAAGATGAATAGCTGACAACTAGGCAAGCGATGGAAAATTAATCGGCACAGTTTGGTAACTGATTTATATGGAAGCTTGTTTCCGCCACTAAAAAAAAAAAATAACAAAAGGAACTCCACAACTCGAAATTTCGAGTTAGCTCTGCCAATCAGGAACCTGCGTGAATGACGTCATTTCCTCGTTACCCGGGAGGAGATGGCGCAGTCGTCTACGTGACCTCAAATCCACACCTTCTCCATCGAGTAAACGGAGCAGAAGACGAACAGTTTCTCTGTCATTCATCCAACGCTTCTGGTGCGTCCAGCGATACCCATGAGACTGTCCAGAGGTTTCCAGTTGGGCTTGTATAAAAGCTGCCACCTCTCCCACCTCTGTTATGTTCTTTCAGCGCCAAAGTCTGTTGTTGCGTAAAATCATTTCGAGAGTACGCTTGCTGATAGTAACGCCATGTGATTCAGCTAGTAACGCAAGGATTTCATCATTAGTAAAACCACGCTGAAAATACTCAGCAATTTGCACATTCATGACCGGTGTCTGTAGCTTAGCTGTAGCACTGGTAGCTGAGGCCTTCGAGTTAATAAGTTGAAATTTTGAGTTATTTTCTCGAAATTTTGAGTTAATAAGTCAAAATTTTGAGAAAATGGCTCGAAATTTCGAGTTGTGGAGTACATTTTTTTTTTAGTGGCGGAAACAAGCTTCCATAGATTTATTTTGTGTGGGCAGAAAAATCTTCAAATTTACTGGTGGCACCTCACCGCAAGAAGGTTCTGGTTTCGCACCTGCTGGGTGATTCAGGCCTTGTGGGTTTTGTCTGCTTCCTCCAGCTGGTTGCATATTGGCAGATGGTGTGAAAGTTAGGAGTTGTCTGGGTCACTGTTTGCTTTAGAATTGCAACCTGTCACCTTCGACCCACGCTTCCAAAACGGAGGGTCCATCACAGCTTATATTACATGTCAGTGGTGCAAATTCTTCAAATGTATTATTATTTTGTCCAAGTAAAAGGAAGGAAAGCTGGGTTCTGGGGGCTCGCCCTCTATGTTCTTCGATCTCACACACGCTGTTCCGCGGTAATGCAACAGACTGAATCTTCTTGGTAAATCCAGCCATCAGCTGCGGCAGCATGTCAGTGCATTAGTTGTCTTGACTGACAGAGACTGTGATTATGTGCGCTGAGTGTTGTGTCAGGCTAAAAATGTTGGTTTGCCTTGCTAAATGGAATGTGAGGTCTGGCACCCTGGTGGCCTTTAAGAAGCTCGTTTTGAGTTGCTTTGCAGTCCTTTCCGGTTGTTTTCACCGCCATTCCAGCGCTCGAAGTTTTTAACTACTCGCTTGGGTGAGTTTGGTATTAGTTTGGGCAGCATGGCGGTGTGGCGGTTGGCACCCTCACCTCCCAGCAACGAAAGGCTCAAATCCACTGGCAAGCTGGAGCCTTCCTGTGTGGTGCTCGTATGTTCTGCCTGTGCCTGCGTGGCTTCTCCACGGGTGCTCCGGCTTCCTCTCACAGTCTGAAGACATGCAAGGGGTTAGGTTAATTGGCAATTCTAAATTGCCTGTAGGTGTGGACGGTTCTCTGTGTTAAGCCTGTGATTGACCTATCCACAGTGTGCCCTGCCTGTAGCCCCATAACAGCTGGGATAGAGCCACATTTTGAATGTGATGCAGGAAGACAGCGTTTCCAGGCAGGTCTCCTGAGCCCTGTGCTATGAAACATGTTCAATATACCCAACATGTATTTCTGCTATCTGGCTTCACTTGGCCTAATATGTCCCAGTTGAGACAAGAGAAACACATGTTGAATGTGATGTGGGAAGGCAGCATTTCCAGGGGAAGTGTTTATTGTTTAATGATGTGAAGTGCAAAAACACTATTGAACCTAGCTCTGCAAGCTCAAGGGACCCTGGCAGAAAATTGACTAAAAATAAGTTAATAATTTTTAAAGACATTTATTGCAGCAACAAAAAAACCACAGCACAAGAGCACACCGCATAACCTGAATCATCTCTGCCCTGTCATGATGGGCTTCAGGCTGAGTAAGACGTTTGTTTATTTGTTGTGGAAGGAACTTCTGAGTAACATCTGGAGTCGTTGTGACTCATCAGTAAGAATGGTTAAAGCACAAACACCTGTAAACAAACTACTGACAAACTGAGTGCCTGCCCTTCTATGGGAAGAAAGAAAACACACTGGTGTTTTAGTGAAATTTCCTTTTAAAGCTGCATTAAGGTTAATTAAACTTTAAACGGGTGTTTTGCTGCTGACCTCCTGCCGACTGGCGCTTGCTCGTTGACATAACAATAAACACACAGCCAGTTGGAGTATTCTGGAGGGCTTTAATGAAGTCTAGCTCGTCTGTAGCTGTTTCTATTTCAGCCGCTGTCGCTGTGACCTTTTCAACACGCGCCAATCAGCAGTCACACACACTCAAACACACACTCTGCCTCTGCCTTCACACCTCTAAGTACAATCATCTGTCACCTGGTATTGTCATGATGCTCATCTTTCTTCTGAGAACGTCAGATGCGTCACCAGTAAAAAGTTGTCTTTTTGGACTCTTGAGAAGACAGGTATTCAAACTAATTTCAGCCAAGCATCAAATCCCACCGTGCACTTTTGTGCCTAAAAGATGATGATGATTCATAGTTGTCAGGCCCAAAATCATTTTAGAAGTGGTGATTGTTTGTGAAATAATTTTGAAAAAGACAATAAATATATTGGCAAAAAAAAAAAGAAGTGGTGATTGTAAAATTGTTGCATTCTGACAGCCACACAACCTCCACTTTACATACACAGATACGTTTTATTGGACAGCTTTTTTTTTTAAATGTGAAAACCACTTCATTAAATACATGCTGTTAATACCAGGTTGGATCCCCTTTTTACCTTCAGAACTGCCTTAACTGTCCATGGCAGAGATTCAACAAGGTGCTGGAAACATATCGCAGGGATTTTGGTCCATACTGACATGAAAGCATCAGACAGGTGCTGCAGATCTAGGATGAGAATCTTTATTGGATTGAGATCTGGTAGCGGGGAAGTCATTGCCACATTGAAGAAACCAGTTTGAGATGATTTGAGCTTTGTGACACGGTGTGTTATCCTGCTGGAAGCAGGGGTAATCAGGAGTTGCAGAGCTCAAAGGTAGCCGAACCTCTAGGAGAAGTTCAACAATCTTACTGTGCATTAATCTGGCTCTTAGTGAGGGTCCCAGGTCCACTAAAGAGCACTCCAGCAGCATCAGCATGACAGGAAACGGTGTGCCGAGAGCTCTTCAGGGAACACACCTGCTCCTGTAATTAAGCACAATTAGGGTCGCCATTCACTCACTCACACACACCGATAGGGGAGAGAAAAAGAGAGAGAGAGGATAGAGGGGAGTCCACCACCAGTGGACCGGGGACCATGATGCTCGTCTTCATTATTTGGTTGTGACCAGTGGTATTTTAGTTACTGTCGCCTTCCTGTCAGCTCCAAGCAGTCTGGCCAGTCTCCTCTGACCTCTTCCATCCGCAAGACATTTTCACCCAGAAAACCGCCACTCACTGGATATTTTCTCTTTTTCCAACCATTCTCTGTAAATCCTGGAGATCAGCAGTTTCTTAAACACTCCGACTCCATCCGGCACCAACAGCCGCGCCATGCTCAAAGTCGCTTCAGTCACCTTTCATCCCCGTTCAGATGCTTGGGTTGAATTGCAGTAGCTCATTTTGAACATCTCTACGTCCCTAAAAGCCATGTGACTGGCTGATTAGAGATTTGCATTAACAAGCAGCTGAACAGTCGTACCTGGTGTGTATGTTTCTCCTCGGGTTATGTCTGGTGATCACGTTTGTATGAGCTTCTGGGCGGTCAAAAAACTCTTCCCTCCTGTGAGTGCGGCATGGCAGTGCAGTCACGGCATGGCGCGATGGTTCTGAGTTCTAATCTGCTGGTTGTCTAAGGAGTCTGCAGAGGTGTTGACGACAATATGTGCCCTTTCACATGTAGATGTGAAGGGACCTCTTATCAACAACCTTTTCACCTTTCATATGAAACCAAATCTCAATGTTTTTTCTTTTAGATATTTGCCAAATTTGTTTTTGGCATCTTTTCAGTTTTTGCCAGGTGGAACATATCTGTATCCTTACTAATGGAAGCAAACCGCTGCATCAAGGCTAAATACCTGCTGGGAAACCTGAAACCAGTCAAAGCTTTAATACCAGGCTAGTTTGATAGTAACATTGCGTGAGTGAATGTCTCTCTCAAGAGCCATATGGTTAGTTAATACCTGCTGACAGACGGACAGGTGGACAGTCCATCCGTCTGTCAGACAAATAGCAGCAGATTGTTTCAGCAGCGCAGTCATCAGGTTTCCTGCCAAAGCCTTTAAAAACAGTCTGTCGCCTCTCACATGTTGCTCTTTGTTTAGCTGTCAGGGCACTTAGCGACATAATGCATTAGCTAGCGCCTCGCTGTCCCCTTAAAAATCTCAGCTGAATGACTAACAAGTAAGTAGCTTAGTAAATAGTCTGACCCTTAAAAACCCAAATCGACCCAAGCCCTGGTGATCTAGCTGAATCAGGTTTGTATTTTGCCCAAATGAAAGTTGCTACACATGGTCTAAGGTTAGTTTTACCGGGGATAAATATGCCAGTTTACGGCCTAAACTGGTCCAAACCTTTGCAATGATCACTGGGGGAGAGCTGGAGCACTTTTGGTCGCAACACAGCTGAGTGTCTTGATTGAGACAGCCACAAACACTTGCAAACATATTTCACTCTACTGGTCTTTGAGCCAGCGAGCTGCTGTCATGTGTACACGTGACATGTTTGAAGTCATGGGAAATAAGCAAACTGTGTTTTGGGTGAAAGCTCCAGAAAACTAAGTGAGTGCAAGTGAAGTTACAAGAGCAAAAGCCATTTCTTCATTGTGACTAATGCATGTAGTGCTCACAGAGTAAACAGTATGAAGTGCAGCATAGAGGAGAATCTGCTGTGTTTGTCAGGACAGTGACGATGATGTCACTGGGTGGTACGATGAGGTCATCCATCGTGTGTGTGTGTGTGTGTGTGTGTGTGGTATTCACTCCCTTCTCTTCCTCCCACACCCTCTGAAAAATGTTTGAATAAACAACTGTAAAGTTTCCTCACACATGAACATCATCATCACAAAATACTGGAAATGGTGTCTCATTCCCCGTATCTCATTTGTTTTGCCTGTTATCTCTGTGTGCCACAAATATCTGGTACTGTTGTTTTTTCCATAAAAGTACAGTTTTTTTTTTTTTTTTTTCTTTTACCTTTGAGATTAGAAGCAAGTTAGTTTTGTCATCATGAAGTGTTAGGCTTTGGATAGACACAGACAGAAAAATGTAAAATATCAACAGCTTTATCCTTAAAAATGTATCAAATTTATCATATTTAGTACACTATATGGATAGAAGTATTAAACTACAGATCTTAATCATTTTATTCAGGTGTATGAACTGAAGCACTTAGCTATGCAGTTTTTTTTAATCAGTTCTGGATTCTGATACTGATTCTGGTGTAGTCTGCCTTTACAAAAGGTTTTTAAAGAATGGGTCACTCTAAACAACTCATGAAGTTCCAGCATGGTGCCATGCTACTGTAGGATGCCCTCGTTGCTACAAGTCTTCCCTCCCTGACATTTCACAATCACCTGTAAGTGGTATTATTGCAAAGTGGAAGCATTTTGGAACCACAGCAGCTCAGCTACGACGTGGCAGACTCCATAAAGTCTCTACAGAGCAGGGTTGCAGAGTGCTGAGGTGCATAGTGTGTAAACGTCGCCAATGCTCTGCTGTTTCAAAAACTGCACAGGTCCAAACTTCCTCTGGCATGAACATCAGCACAAAAACTGAGCACTGGGAACTTCATGGCATGGTTTTCCACGGCCAAGAAGCTCCATGTAAGCCTTACATCACCAAGCACAAAGGCAAGTGTCAGATGGAGTTGTGTAAAGCACGTTGCTGCTGGAATCTGGAGCAGTGGAAACATGCTCTGTGGAGTGACAAGTCACACTTTCTCTGCCTTGCAGTCTGATGGACAATCTGGGTTAGGAGAATGTCAGGAAAACATTACCTGCCTGATTGCATCATGCCAGCTGTAAGGTTTGGTGGAAGAGGGATAACACTATGGGCTTTTTTACTGGGACTGGCCTGAGCCACTTAGTTCCAGTGAAGGGAAATCTTAATACTAGTACTACTAATAGCTTACCAAGACATTTTGGACAATTCTACGCTTCCAAGTTTGTGGGACAAGTTGGGGGAAGGCCATTTTCTCTTCCGTCATGACTGTGCCACAGTGCACAAAGGAAAGTCCATAAAGGCATGGCTGTATGAGTTTGGTGTGGAAGAACTTGACTGGCCCTCACAGAGCCCTGACCTCAACCCTATTTAACACCTTTGGAATGAACCAGAAAAAAAGATTGCAAGCCAGGACCTCTCATCCAACATCTGACCTCACAAATGCTATTCTAGATGAATGGCCAAATCTTCCTACAGATACACTCCAAAATCTTGCAGAAAGCCTTGATGATTTGCCAGCAAGTGTGGAAAGAGGACCCAAATTCAGGATTCCAGGAAACAAGTTGAAAATTAAAAAAAAGAAAAAAGTGAGCTTTAATGGCTGTAAAATCTTTTAACAAAAATGAAGTCCATAAAGGACAAACCAGGCATGGAAACACAGGGAACTGAAAGCATTCTCTAACATCAGAAACATAGACTAACAACATGACAGTGAGCTAAAGAATGGCAGGGGTATAGATACAGACTAACAAGTAACAACAGGAGGGAGAGGAGCGCAGGTGACAAAAATCAGGGACAGGAAGCAACACTAGATACAATGCACAGGACATGACTGGTACCAAAGTAAAACAGGAAATGACAAACATGACCGAGAATGCCGACGAGAAGCAGCTTGACAGAAAGACATAAACACGAGAAGATGACGCAAGAAAACTTATAACAAACGAAACACAAGAAATACTGACTAATAAGGTGAAACAGGGATGTACAACAAACTACACGTAGACTGAACACAGGGAAACACGAGGACGACATAAAGAGGACTAATAAACTAAACATAGGCAGAGACTAGAGACCCAGGATCACAACAGAAACTACACAAAGGGCTCATGGATACCATGTACAGAAAACATAAGGGAAGCTAGAACAGCAGAACCCAACCCAAAACTATAAGAAAAAGAACCTAGGCACGTGAAGAGAAGAGAAGAAAACTAAACATCTCAGAAACTAACAACCATAAAGACCCATGGACCCTGACACTTCTCAGAAGAGTGGAAGTTCTTGTAGCTGAAACGGGGAGACCCACTCCACGTTAATGCTTGTGGATTTGGAATGAGTTGTCCTAAAAACTTTTATAGGTGTACTGTGTAGGTGGTCTAATATTTTTGCCCATATAGTGTATGTATTTTAGTATAACTGACCGAGCACTGTGTTTTTATTTGTATAATATCATGTCGTTTCCTGTTTTTGACACACTTCTTGACCCTTTGTTGCTCTAACTGTATGAACTGCACCTCTCGCGATCAGACTAATATGCTTTGAATATCGTATGTAACGCAAGTGCAGCCACGACTGCGCGACATTTTATGGATTGTCTTGTGTTTCCTCTTTAGATGTCTATTAAGCAGACTAAAGGAGGAGCAGGAGGAGAAGGAAGTGCGGCGATGTGTCTCGTATGTAAGGGGAGCTGCTCCACTTTTCAGCCACATTCTTGGAGGTACGATTCCCCTGGTTTTTTTTGGGGGTTTTTTTTCTGTTCAGAAAATGTAAAGTCTCAGTGGTCCCAACACTCCTCCTTCATTACTCACAAATTCTCTCCTCTTAAAAAAATATTGAGTTTGCTTTTGACTGAACATCAGATGGGTGTGAGCTGTCAAAAACACACAGCGCTCCCAAGCTTTCTGGCTACAGGGGAGAAATAAACATTGAAGTGGTTAAAAGCGCAAGCTGAATGTTATTTTCTTGCATCCAAATGGCTGTTATCCGAGCAAGGCACCCTTTCAAATGTAGTTTTAACAGATGCAAAAACAAAGGCGGCACAGCATTTAAATATTCCCTCGTTCTTTTTGGCCTCTCTGTTATCCAGGAAAGCCTGCACCGTGTGTGGCTGCGGCACGGTCGACCACGCTCCTGGAAGTGACCTTGAAGATGACCAGCGGATGGGACGCCTGCTCGCAGACTCGCCCGTCTCCCATTTGACAGCAAAGGTTAAAGGAGGCGGGGGCCTTCGCATGTATAAGAGGAACCGGATGATTGTCACAAATCCAGTGGTCTCACGCAAAGATCCGACCTTCAACACCACGACATACGACTGGGCGCCAGCTGGCCTCAACCAGAAACTGGTGAGCACCAGTTGGAGTGCAGTCGGAGAATACGGTTTCATATACCAGGCTACAAATATGCGTTTTAAAGCTCTAAAGTTAAGTATTTTAACATAGGAGCAGAAGGGGACTGACTCACTTTTTGAGCCAGCCTCAAGTGGCCACTAGAGGAACTGCAGTTTTTGGCACTACTGCATTGGCTTCATTTTTCGGCCCCAGAAGGCGCTGCCTGGTGCAGACCAAACAAGAACTGGTCCTGGGTACACGCCCCTAGTTGTTAGCTACGTTTATTTTAAACCTTCTGTCCCATATGTATAAAGTGGAAAAACTCAAAAACATGAGAGTACTTGAGTAATCATGAATAGAAAATGACATGCAGTCAGTGTGCAAAGCTACATCTTAATCTCATCAAGGTTAATGACTGAAATGTCTTTATTCATTTACTCACTCAGTTATTTTTGTTTGAGTTTAGTGTAGTTGGTGCTGCTCTCCCTGTGCTGAAGCATCAAATTAAATACAGGCTCAAGTATGTTTCAGGCTTCCCAGCCTATAATTATAATGATGACAGACGTTACTGTGGTTCAACTTGTAGAGGCAGATCCAAAGCCAACGCTGCAACTGTTTTCCAGATGTGCCTTTAAAAATCTTCAACATCTTGTCTGGTTCATCCCATACTTTTGCTTGATTGAGTTTTCTAGTCCACTTCCAGACGTTTAGTCACTGCCTCGTTCTGGTAAAGTAATCTGACAACGCACAGATGTGTCACTCACAATCCTGGGAGAGTCTGACGACAGATTAAAATATGCTCATACACTCAGGTTTCAGTGGTGGGAAACTCAAGAAAGGTTACAAAAGAAAGTGAAAAAGCTTTAAAAGTTTCTCCTCAGTATCACAGATATACACAGACAAGGGATGAATAAACAGCAGAGACGCAGAAGATGAAATCCGTCATTAAACTTTGGCTGGAGAAGTCGGGGTCCTAAATGGAAGTATAAGCATCATCAAGTTGCATCACTAATAACTGAAAATCAGTGGTGAAGTCGGCTTTCTTAAAATGAAAGTGGGTGAATGTCAGAGGTATGTAGTGGTAATCTCCCTGCTTCAAACACAGCAAACTTTATACCTCTGTTCTAAAAGCACTATATTTCTTTTCATTGTCATATACTTTATGATATTTTGAAAGACGAATGTGAAGTGGACTAAGCTGCCATTCAATTGAAATTTTGTTTTTCCACTTTTATAATAAAACTCATAAACTTGAAAGCCTAATATTTGGTAATGTTTTGTACTTAAGTACTTAATGTATAGAAATGTGGCACCTATCCTTTTACATTTCTCTGATCTGTGCACACGATACATTTATAATGCTTCAGGTGAAAGGTTCTCAAAAGTATGCAAGGATGGTACAGGACATGTACGAGGCAAGGTTATTATAGTTAACTAAAACTAAAAGTAAATATTTTTAAAAAATTGTTAACTGAAATAAAAATAAAAGCTAGACTTTTTGTAAAAATCAAAAATAACTAAAACAACATTGTGTGCTCACAAAACTAATTACATTAAAATAACAATATACAAGAAATGTCCTTAGTTTTCATCTTTGTCAGTTGGGTTAAACTTGGTCAGTCAGTCTGTGTGATGAGGCTTTGATGCATCTGTTTATTGAGACTCAGGGTGTCTACGTGATTGCGACTCATCTCCCGTCACAAAGTGTTGTGTTTGTGTTGTAATTTCTGATCTGAACATCTTAAATCCTCCTCTGACAAATGCCATCCATATTAAAATAATCGAGAAAACTAAAACTAATACTGAAACTAATCAAAACTAAACATTTTCAAACAGTAAAAACTAAACTGAAAGAGCAAACTCACTCTGGAAACTGACTGAAACTAAACTGATTTCAAAACAAAAACTCAAAACGAAATATAAATATAAACTAATTAGAAAATACCAAACTATAATAACTGTGGTTTGAGGCCACTGAGAGAGTGATGAGGTGTGCAGTAGGAGTGACAGATGGGTTCAAGGTGGGGATAGGGTTACATCAGGGATCAGCTCTGAGTCCCTTCTTGTTAGCCATGGTTGTGGACAGGCTGACAGATGAGGTCAGGCGGGAGTCTCCGTGGACTATGATGTTTGCAGATGACATGGTGGTCTGTGGTGAGAGTCGGGAGAAGGTGGAGGAGAGCCTGGAGAGGTGGAGGTATGCACTGGAGAGAAGCGGAATGAAAGTCAATTGAAGCAAAACAGAGTGCATGTGTGTGAATGAGAGGGGGGCAAAGAGTAGTGGTAGTGAAGGTGGATGAGTTTGGGTGAACCATCCAAAGCAATGGACACTGTATGAGTGGATGGAGACGTGTGACAGAAGGATAGCAGCAAGAGTGAAAGAAAAGGTTTACAAGACAGTAGGGAGACCTGCTATGATGTATGGTTTAGAGACAGTGACACTGAAAAAAATACAGGAGGCAGAGCTGGCGGTGGAAGAGTTGAAGATGCTGCGATTTTCACTGGGAGTGACCAGGATGGACAGGATTATAAATGAGTATATCAGAGGGGACAGCTCAGGGGAAGCAGTCTTGGTATAAAGCCAAAGAGGCAAGGATGGGATGGTTTGGGCATGTGCAGAGGTGGAAAAGTGGATATACTGGACAAAGGATGTTGAAGATGGAGTTACCAGGCAGGAGGAGAAGAGAAAGACCACAGAGGAGGTTCTTGGATTTAGTGAAGGGGGACATGAAGAGAGCTGAAGTGACAGAAGAGGATGGAGGGATAGAGTGAGATGGAGGCAGAAGATCTGCTGTGGTGCTGAAAGAGTATGGAGAAGAAGAAGAGCCAGGGTTCTAAAGTGGAACAACAACGGGAAAAAAATCCAACATTTCGTTAATCCATAGTAAATGTCATACTATGATATGGGTTCTATTTGTCTTACATTTCAACTCGGCCATCTAAGCAGACTAAGTCTTCCTACAGCTGATGCCAAGGAATGTAAGGGTAAAATACCCTAAATCACCAATCCCTAAACAAATACATTACAAACAGAAAAATATTTGATGTGTGCACAGCCTTTTATTCAATATTTATTTATACTCCTACAGTATAGAAGTTAAATGAACTTCCTGAGTAAAACAAATACAAAACATGCACATGAAACTAGTCATCAACCAGGTCCATCACTTTCAGATCAAGAATTGAAACAAATTGTGTTAAAAGTAGCAGCAACTCACAAAAGGAGACATTAACATGTCTAATGTACCTTCGGCTGCTCCCTCGTATTCTCCCCAAGGGATATGCCCTAAAAATGTAAAATAAAAACTGCATTTAAATGTGAAGAAGCTAAATATTTTTACAACTTCCCACAGTGTAATATTAGACAGCATAGCCTTGTTAAGCAAAGGGACAAAGACCAACATGTTGCTCATGATGAAGATTTTTGTGAGGATTTTTATGCAGCTGACCGTTTTCATTTTTTGCAACAAATTTAGAGAGGCACAAGCTCAGATGATGTGTCGACAACACAGGATATACGAAGCTGATCCCAGCAGACCTCCTTTCTGTGTTAAGTGCACGGCTTTTAAAGGTGTTGAACAATATCCATGATCCGATGCTTAGCCAACGAAATCCGTACAATCTAACGCACAGAAATTATAAAGGTCCTGCTCAGATTTTCTCCAGCGGAAATTTTGAACTTTAAGTCCGTCAAAACTGCTTGAATGTTCTAATATTTTATATGTTCTAAATAAGGGAATATGAATGTGTGTAAACTGCATCATCTATTATAAATGCGTAAATATACTCAGAATTTTAAAAAAATCCCTGACCACCCCCCCTCAGGCTATGCAGTACATGGATCTCCTCCCAGAGGGTCAAAGGCCAGTCTCGGGGACCAAGGGAGCACTGGAGCGACGTCGGCAGCTCCTCAGCCAACTCCCCGCCTACGATCAGGACCCCATGAAGTGTCAGAGCCTGGCTAGTGAGGAGGAGGTAAAATACTCCAGCAGGACCAGTTTACTACACGATTATCAATAATCTGAGCGGTATTACCACGATACCCATCATCCTTCCCGCAGATCTCCTCCATGCTGCTGTTTGTGAGGCGCTACAAGCAGGAGGTGCTGGGAGTA
Organism: Etroplus canarensis; assembly: GCA_015106775.1. Taxonomy (NCBI): domain Eukaryota; kingdom Metazoa; phylum Chordata; class Actinopteri; order Cichliformes; family Cichlidae; genus Etroplus; species Etroplus canarensis. The sequence goes on from VUQH01064743.1 coordinate 22,698, forward strand.
GGCGAGGTGGCCTTACCTGGCGAGGGTGGAGCTTTGAGGGAAGCGGCCATTCAGAGGGCAGCAAAGGAGGCCAAGGAACGCAGCAGCGACAAGAAGGATGCCGCTCCACACCAGGACCACGGCTCATCTAACACAGTTGGCCCCCCCACAAATGGGACAGATGACAGCAATAAAACTGAATATGTAAGTGAGTGTGTACGCTTTAATCCCGGTTAACATGGGGTATTATTTTTTCTCCTCTAATACTGTGTCACTGTGTAAATTATATGCCTCGTGCTCTCTTATTAAAATTAAGAACCAAAACGGAGCGACGGGCGTTAAATGATTTTCTGGTTTCATCATGCGACCACTGGTTTTGCCTTGCTCTCTGCCACTGCTTGGAAAATTGTATTTCCATGCAGCCAATCCAGTACAGTCACAGTTCTGTCACAAGCAGAGCAGAAAGTCGTACCGAGCACACAAACAGACTCTGGACAACGACCACGTTCGCTTTCCTGCTGAAGTCACCTTCTTATCCAACCTGTCACACGTCTCACTTGATGCTGCTGTTGTGCCTCTAACAACCTGACGTCATCTCGTGAAATTTAGAGAAAGTTTGTTTACTCTGACTCTCTGTGGTGTAACACTGCCTTGTGGGCACTTTGCCACTTTTCAGCCAGACGCTAGCTTCGTGTTCCTCCAGCCAGCTCGTCTTTCTTGTAACAACAAAAAAAAAAAAAAACTGTACAAATGGATGCCGAACTGTGGCTTTAGTTAGATTTTAAACATTTAATGTTGTGACGCTGCCCAGTTATGCCTATTTTTGGTGTTTCTCCAGAATGCCCTTTTTTTTTTTTTAACTTAGGAAAGGTTTGTGGTCTTGTCCTTCTTGTAACACCGATCCTGACTGAAACCCATTTATGTGGCTCTGTCGCAGAAAAACAGTTTTACGAATCTATCAAAGTGCAGTCAGAACAGAACAGCAGGCTTGCCGCATACCTACAGGCAATAATATTACCATCTTTTGCATGCTGTGAAGGCAAAATCCTGTTAAAGTTGCACCTATGCGCTCATGAGACTAGATTTCAGGTTAGTCGGGGTGCAGCTGGCAGGTTAGGGATGGTAGGGTTTCCTCCGCGGTCTGCATGTCCCTCTGATGTATTCATTTTTGGAGTCAAGCTACATCCAGATCCAGAAGGATTTCATGTCATTTTGAGATGCATCAGAGATTTGCATCATCTCTTAAGAAACACATGTTGAGCTGAAATAAGAAAAAACTGGGAGACATCGTTTGTGTGCTGTCCTTATCTGTCTATGCTCTCCTTTTGTCTCCTCTCTTTCCCCTCACCCCAACCGGAGGAGACAGATGGCTGCCCCTCCCTGAGTCTGGTTCTGCCACGGGTCTCTTCCTTTAAAGGGGAGTTCTTCTTTCCCACGGTCGCCAAGTGCTTGCTCATAGGGAACTGTGTGATTGCTGGGGTTTTCTCTCTCATACTGTAGGGTCTTTACCCTACAGTACAAAGTGCCCTGAGTGAGTTTATTTGTGAGTCAGCACTGTATAAATAAAATTGATTTGAATCAAATTGAATCATTTTCATGTTCTCAGGAAAATATCATAAACTGATCCTGATCCTGGTCGAGGTCCAGATATCCTTCAAGCTCCAGCAACTCCATTCATGTGTTTTCTAAAGTGAATTTTCAGCCATGGCAGAGGTCTAGGATTTTGGACCCCTGAAAGTTGCCCCCAACAAACTACCAACCCATCCTAATTTGACCTGTGGTAGACTATCTCAGAAGAAACATTGGAAGTTCCTGCTGGTTGCCTCCTTATCATCTCTATGACTGCTTTCATTTAAGCCAGAGGTCTTTTGGACATGGAGAAACTAAATTACTCTCAGTAATTTTGTACTTAAACTTTCACATTCTGTCCTCCAGCGGTGTACTGGCTGCCAGGGGGAGGTTGCAAAGGAGAGTCCAGCCGTTTATGCAGAGCGTGCAGGTTACCATGCTGCAATGTGGCATCCCACGTGCTTCGTGTGCTCGGAGTGTGGCCAGGGCTTGGTGGACCTGGTCTACTTCTGGTCCAATCAGAAGCTGTTCTGCGGACGGCACTACTGTCAGACAGTGTGGCCTCGATGCTCAGGCTGTGACGAGGTGAGACTTCCTGCAGACACGTTTGATCGCAGTCCGTAAATGTCAGCGAGATCAACAAAGCTAAAAATACTGTGATCCACAGCAAAACTAACAATCTAAAACAATACAGTCTTATGTAATGATGCCAAACAATCACACACAATATGTATATGATTTATGTGCAGTTAATAAGGTGTATAAATTTGCAGGTATCATTACACCTACACTGTTCACTTTCATAGACTGTATATTAAAGATGGACAGAGCTACTGTGACATCACCTACTGGTTTGTGAAGTCCTGGTTTGACGCCTTGAGCTGAGCATCTTTGCTGTCACCATCAGATGTGATGAGTGAGGGGTGGAGCTGATGCTCAGTGGCTAACAACTTGTCAATCAGAGGTCATTAGCCAGTGAGCTCATATTGATAATCCTTCTGTCTGACTCTTAGAATGAACAAAATGTACTAAATGGACTTGAGTGACTGAGCCCATAAAATCGTCAGGAAAAGGCTCAGCTTACCATTTCAAAAACAGGGCTTTGCAAACCAGTGGGTGATGTCATGGCGGCTACAGCCAGCTTTTATACACAGGCTGTGAGCTATTTGCGCTGGAGAGCAAGGCAGTCTTATCAAATTGCATTTAAAGTTGCACATTACCCAGAACTAAGATCAACATCATACAAACATCACTCTTAAAATGATCATCCCACAAATATGCAAGCTAAAAATATGTAAAGCTTAAAGTACTTTTGTCATGCTTTTGTTATTTTGTGACTAATAACATTACAGTTCAGCTCTCCGTTTTGTTCCTGCTGAGTTCACCTTTAGAAATGATTGAATTTTATTCTTTAGCATTTTCCTTCTCCAGGATGGTAAACACATAAAAAGGTATAAATACACAGTGTAGAATTATATTACAATGTTTTAGTGTATTTTTGTGCGTACATATGCTATACTTACATGGGTTTCATGGGAGAGTATTATACCCTTATGTTTACATAAAAAGTTAAAATAATTTGAATAAAGGATTGTAAAACCAGGTGAGCGTAGGCCCAAAACACTGACTTCAGAAAGATGGTCCACCACAGGCCTTAATGGGACAGCTATACCACATTACAGCAGTATTATCAGTTAAAAAAACGTTAAAAATGTAAAAATAAAAATGTTTTTTATTTCCTACTTATTGTCTCCTCTTATACCTCCACTTTGCCCCGTTCCTGTTGTCCTTCCTCAGCTGATTTTCTGCCAGTCTTTTGTGACGGCGAAGGACGGACAGGCATGGCATCACCATCATTACTGCTGCTGGAAATGCGGACAAAATTTGGATACACCCTGTCAGCACTGACGCTGGGCGGCTGTGGCTCAGGAGGAAGAGCGGGTCGTCAGGAAGGATGGCGGTTCGAACCCTGGCTTTCTCCAGTCTACATACCGAAGTGTCGTTGGGCAAGACACTGAACCCCAAATTGCTCCCGATGCATCCATTGGCGTGTGTGCATGATGGTTAAATGCGCTTAAAGGCATAGAATAAAACATTTTATGAGTGTATTTGTGAATGGGTGAATGAGGCTTGTAGTAGAAAGTGCTTTGAGTGCTCAGCTAGAGTAGAAAAGCGCCATATAAGCACCAGTCCATTTATCAGTTTACCAATATGTAGGAATCAACACAACAGGGTGTTCAGTTTTTGGAAGTTTCAGCACTGCAAAAAATACTTAAATTACAAGTGGGAGACAAGCAGCACTGAACAAAGATTAAATAAGGAAAATAATATTGATACGGTCATTAAAATAAGTATGGCTTGTGCTTGATTCGCTTGTTTTTATGTGAAAAAGAAACAAATGAGTAAAGTTTAATTATACACAGTAAACAGAGCTGGAGGTTTTTAGATTATATGTTTAGTTGACGTTTTAGCAAATGCTCTTTCCTAAGAAAAACCTCAGCATCCAGCTGATTTATTACTGTTTTCAATGCATTAGCTGATACTGAAGTACTCCATGACTTATGCAGTTGAGTTTACTGGTGTTCTAAGTTCTTAAGGAACTGTTTAGTTTATACAAAAGTGTTTAAAGTACTTCAAGAAACATTTTGTTGATGTATTAGCACTTACAGTACTGACAGTGAAGAGAACCAGATGTTCTCATTTTAGCCTGCAGCTTTATACAGAAGCCCAAAGATGACATTTAAGTAAACATATTAAAAAATAGTCAAATAAAATGAGGACTATTGATGTTCAAATATAAGTAAATATGAAAATAAAATAGCTTCCCTACTTGTTTCAGGGCTTTCGACAGTTTCACCAAATTTAGATGTCCATTTTCACTCATTTTTATCTCAGTAAGAAATTGGAATTTCCTGAAGTGGGAACGTAGTCTGTATGTCATAGTCTTCAGGTCCAAAACCATTAAAGTCAAAATATCTGGTGAGGTCAATAATTATCTTAAACTATTTCAAAATATTGGATGATATTTATTCCTCAGGATTTATTTTGCATTTTAAGGTCATTTCAGCATAAACCAGCTCACTTGGTTGAAAGAATTCTAGTTTCTAACTAATACATTTCGCTGTATTCGTGTTTTTAAAAATAACATAGGTATATTGTAATTTTAACATCTTATTGTCAGTGTAAAAACCTGATGTAAACCTAAATGTCTGCTTGATACTGTCATTAGGAAGGGTCACACTGTGAAAGATTATTTTCTTATGAAGTCAGTTTGTCTGTGGTTGAATCCCTTAAAGTTTTATTTACTTAAGTAACACACATTTTGTATTATTCTAGCTAAGCAGTGGGCCTTACACTTCTGTGATAAGCAATCACTTGTGGGCAATTTTAGAAATAAGTTTCATAAAAAAGATCGGTTCAAATAGTTAGATTTTGATTATTCTGTGAATATGAACATCATGATTTTGAATCAAGTGAAGAGTTTTCTTTTAACAGATTAACATAAAAAAACCTAATGTAATCTTTAAAACACCTCATTAACTAAGGAATAGCTTTCCTGATACGTACGGTTTTTACTTGTTAATATTAATTTCAGGCAGGGAGAATCTTTGGAGTTTTCAATTTAAAAGCCTTGGAAAACTGGACAGGCATAAGGCTGGAACAGGTAGAACTAATTAGCAAAGGAACAAAAGCTGGATTTGTTTTCTGCAGCAGATTTCAGTAGTCTGCCTTTTGATACCCATGAGTTTGCATTTGATTTTAATACCTTCTTTTGCTATATCTAGTAGTGCTCTTATTTTTAGTCTCTATGTTGTGTTAAATGTTTTTAATTTCAAGAGACTGCAGAATTAATAATCATTTAACACTTTAGAAACAAAAATTTCTGCTGCTGCTGCTGCTAAATGCTGCTTTGTGCTAGTTATGTTCCTGTTAAAGTTTTTTATTTTTTTAAAGGCTTCATAAATGTAAAAACATTTTGTGACAATTTAAGTCGTCAAATATGAGGAGACTACTGGGGGCACAGGCTATGTGTTAAAATTTACACCATTGGAAAATAAAGTGGAGAATTTGGCTGTCATTTCTAGTGAAGTCTAGTACACGGCTGCTGGAGCCTCTACAACATGCATGGAGTAGATGAGTTAGTGAAGTCAGTCGGTTTTAGTAATAGGGAAATAATTTTTCTTTTAGCACGTAAACGCAGTGTGGTTATAAGTATAACGGCTCTGAAGAGATTATGTAGAAAATTACGTCTGTTCAGAAGAAAGAACCACACAAACTTGGAGGAGTTGGTCTCATTTGTGCAAAATGAAAAAACTGGTAACGGACAGATGCAAGAATACTCTGGCAGCTAGTGATCACATAAACCTAACATTAATAGAAATGACAGCTTTATTCTCCACATTTCAGGTTTCTTTTCTCAAAATACCATTTCAACTTTTTTCTCAAAGTATTTTTTCGACTTTATTCTCAAAATACTACTTTGACTTTTTTTTTTCGAAATTTCGACTTTATTCTCAATATGCAAACAGATTTTTAAAAGGTCCTTCTATTTTTTTAATGGCCCTAATCCTTCTTTGTACTTTAGAGAATCATTGTTTGCAAGTTTAAATAAAATCTGACCAGCAGGAGTAGCAATTCTTGTGAATTATGGACAGATGACAGGCACCTTGCCGTGGCATTAATTCATCGGCCTTTTGACTAGATGAGTTAAAGCTCCCGAATTTATGAGAAAAAACTTGAATATTCTCTTAGAAGGGGTTGAATCAACCTTGCAAATAGAAATGACATGATTCCTTAAAAACCAAAAAAAAAACTAAAACCAATTCCTCAAATGATTTCTTGTGCATTCATGACTTTAAAATCTTAGACAATGTTTTAAAACATCTTGTAAATGTACCACTTTAATTTCAGAGAGCACTGAGATGTACTGCTTGTAAAAACACAACTTATATTTTATAAATTAGGACCCTTTCAGAATAATATCTACTCTGTACAACCAGCTAGCATAGCATTGGCTAACTTTTGCTTTTTCATCTTTTGACTGCTTTTTGATCGCTGCTAGCAGCAAAATGTTATCTAATGGTATTGTTTGACATGACATAGCATATACAGTAGACCATATTGAGATATCAAAAAGAACATGAACAGTATCCTTTTGGTGTGTCCAGTTCATATAATGTGTTTAGCCTATAGCTTAATGCGAAAACTGGAAGCAGATGGACTGTTAGCCAGACTCAGTCATTACACCTCTGAAATGTGCACAGAAAAAAAGCTGTTAATCTTTCTTTGGGTAAAATGAGCAACAAAGATTTATTTTTAAAAAAATCTGCCTTTTGAAGATAAGTTTAAGATATGATGACTAAAGTAGAAGCTCATGATGTTTAATGCTATTTTCAGTTAAATAAAATTAATAAATACATCTGTGTGCTGTGGTCATTAAAATTCAAGTGAAGTAATGAATCATTTCAATAAAAATTGTTTTATTTAAACAGCTAATGTGCTTGTCTCTTGAACTTGTTTCTACACTCCCAGCAGCTTTAGTAGAGACGCATTGCTTGTATCAGGCTGGAGATAGGATATGTTGTACAACCCCAGTTCCAATAAGGTTCAGGCACTGTGTGAAATATGAGTGTAACAGTGTAACAGTGTAAAAATTTCACATAATTTCGCTTTGAATTTGATGACAGTAACAACATCTCAAAAATGTTGGGATATGTTTCCTACTGTGTAGCATCCCCTCTTCTTTTAACAACAGCCTGTAAACATCTGGGAACTGAGGGGACCTGCTGCCGGACCTTTGGAACGGGAATGTTGTCCCATTCTTTTCTTATATAGGATTACAGTCGCTCTACAGTGTTCTTTGTCGTATTTTCCTAGTATTTTTCATGAAACAGTAAAATGTCTCACTTTCCACATTTGATATGTTTTCTATGTTCTTTTCTGACAAAAATGTTGGTTTATTGGATTTGCAAATCACTGCATTGTGTTTTTATTTAGACTTTATGCAGCATACCAACCTTTTTGGAGTTGGGGTTGTAATTTACTGGCGAGAAAACTTCAAAAAGTGCCTTTTGGTGAAATGTAAGGGATCATATCACCATGTGGGCTAGGTGGCTGACACACAGTATATTAAAGGTCTCATTTTTAACCCTTATATTGATACCAGGTTCATCTTCTGGCTATTCTTCCAGCTTGTGTCGAAACAATTTTCTAAAAGTCAACCAGTTGAGATGGGCAAACAGTAGTGTAATTAAAAGTTAGTGAACCCTTGAGAAGGATTTTGGTGAACTTTGAAGGGTTTATAACATGAACGCCTACAGTGTCTTCGTAGTGTAGCGGTTTACACAGGCGCCTCACATTCGCCTGGTTCGATTCTATCCGGGGACCCAAGACCCTCTCACTATGGAGGGTTGCATTAGGATGGGCATCCAGCGTAAAACCTCTGCCAAATTACCAATCTGCAGTGGTGACGCCTTGGGGAGCATACAAGGGAGCAGCCGAAGGTACGTACATACAAGATGGAAACCCACACATTACCTCCACAGTAAGTGTTGATAAGCAATAATTATCAGTGTCCAGTAATGTAACCTTTAACCTTTAACATGCCTTTGATCCCTTTGCTTTTGTCATAAGCACATCAACTTGTCACAGCTCCTTATTAAATCGGAATGATTACAGAGAAAATGTTTTTGCTACTTTTAATATTTAACCCTTACTAAAAAAGTTTTTGAATGTGTACCTGCCAGAGACTGAGTAGTCAAGAATTACATATAACAACTGCAGGTTTTCGAATAATAAACCAGGAGAGCTAGTTTTTTAAAATAAATCCACTCAGCTACGGCAAGACGTTTCTCAGCTTTGAAGCACAGCTGAAGTCGGAAAAATTAGAAATCAGTGAGGATTACAAGACTGTGTGCGTGCTGACCTACTACCTGCAGGAATGTGAGGTATTCCTGTGGTTTCTGGACCAGCGTTCTTAGGCAGTTACATCACCCAGCTGACCGTCTGACAGCCGCTTCCTGAAACATGAAAAAAAAAACCCAGATCAAGATATTTTTAGGCCTGAAGTGAGACATAGTTTATTTGATCTGCTGAGTTTTATGGCCTTTAATAGTGCGCCTTGTGAGCAGGGAGAATTTTCAGAGACTTTACATAATATCAGCCTCTGATTACACAGAATATCCATGCAATTATCTCTAATATGGCTGAAATTTCAATCTGGTGAATGTTGGAAGTTTTCTTCTGTTGATATTTGCTTTCACAGTAATGCAGGCGTAAGTATTTATGATTACATAAGCAACATTTAAAGATAAACTTCAAAAAATGGCATTATTAGGACAGTTGGTATATGGTTTCATCAGATCTGAGTGACAATTTGGAAATAAGTATATACAGGTAGACAACTCAGTGGTCTTTCTGTTATAAAATAATCACAACTTTCTAACTTTTCAATTCATTTTCAAACTGTTTTGGTTTGTTACAGATACCATATACAGTGTAATGATTTGCTGTTCATCATTAAAGTGAAAATGCAGTTTTATTATTTCCAAATACAGTACTGCACTAAAGCCTTGAGCCAGTCTTCATGTCTTCCTCAGGGGCGGCAATGACTCATTTGGGAGCTGGAGGGTTGCTGAGGGCTGCCGGCTTAAGACAAGACCAGACCGCCCAGACCTGGACCCGGTGGCCATCCAAGACCTGGTGGCTCAAGACCTTGCCCTAGACCCATATGTGTGGAAGTGGACCAGAGGCCAGAGAGTTGTTGGCTCACCCCTCGAGCATTGCCGAAGTGCCCTTGAGCAAGGCACTACATTGTTTATTGGCGCCTGTAATGGGCAGCCTTACTCACCGACCTCCCTTACCACATGCTGCAAGTAAAATAAAGTGTGTGCGTGTGTGTGTGTGCGTGTGTGTGTGGATTCTATCAGTTAGAGTGTTGGTGGTTTGAATTTCCCCAGATGCGGATGAATAAAGTTGTTTGTTTGTTTAAACTTTTGTAAGGAAAATTTGAAATAGGTGAAACACTTAGTTGAAACATGTACAAACATAAATGGAAATGCAGTGCATAAGGCAAAAGCAGAGTTTGGACAATCCTAACCAACTTGAAAGTCAATATTTGGTATGGTATGGCCACCTTTAGTCTTTAACACAGCCTGAACTCTCTTAGGCAAGCTTCCTTGTTTTTTCTTCAGGAGTCTTCAGGAATGGTTCTCCAGGCTTCTTGAAGGATATTCCAAAGCTCTTCTTTAGGTGTTGGCTGCCTTTCGTTCTGTTCTCTTTTGAAATGATCCCATGCTGCTTTAATAATATTGAGGTCTGGGCAAAACCTGTTGTTACTGATTTTCCGTCCAGGTCTTGTGTAATTTGGCATACCTCAGCCTTTTATCTCAGCCAGCCTTCCAAGGCTCCATCAGACAGATGAATCAGCTGAAGGGCCAGGTGCAGCTCTCAGGTCCTGTGTCAGGTCTGAGCTGATTTATTTTCCCCCTCTTTCTTAAAGACATGTCTTTCAGTTATTGTTCATAGGTAGGTGTTAAGCGCCTTATCAAACATAAAGAAACATTCCTCTGAAAACAGTCAGGTACAAAAAATTGGACTGAAAATGAGTTTTAGAAATGCAAGAAAGTCTGGCTCCAGGGAAGCAAAATATAAAGAAATGAGGTGTGGCTCAAGATTTTTGCACCGTATTTTATGATTTGAAAACATCAGCAATGTTTATTGTATTTTTATGATGTATTTATTTAACTACAAAGGTGTAAAATTGATGACCCATACCACGAATGGGAAAGGGTTGTTGAAGGTAGACTAAGAAGAGAGGTGACCATCAGCGAGCAGCAGTATGGCTTCATGCCAAGAAAGAGTACAACAGATGCAATGTTTGCTTTGAGAGTGTTGATGGAGAAGTATAGAGAAGGTCAGAAGGAGTTGCACTGTGTCTTTGTGGATCTTGAGGAAGCATATGATAGGGTGCCAAGAGAGGAAGTGTGGAATTGTATGAGGAAGTCAGGAGTGGCAGAGAAGTATGTGAAGGTGGTGCAGGACATGTATGAGGACAGTGAGACAGTGGTGAGACAGTGAGGTGTGTGGTAGGAGTGACAGATCAAAATGGAGGTGGGATTACATCAGGGATCAGTTCTGAGCCCCTTTTTGTTTGCAGTGGTGATGGACAGACTGACAGATGAGGTCCGGCAGGAGTCTTTGTGGACTATGATGTTTGCAGATGACGTCGTGATCTGCAGTGCGAGTAGGGAGCCTGGAGAGGTGGAGGTATGCACTGGAGAGAAGATGAATGAAAACCAGCAGAAACAAGACAAAATACAGGTGGAAATGCAAGGAGCTGAAGTAGTGAAAACGGATGAGTTTAAATACCTGGAGTCAACCACCCAAAGCAGTGGACAGTGCATAAAAGAGGTGAAGAAGGGAGTGCAGGCAGGGTGGAGTGGAGATGAGTGTTTGGGTGCTTTCACCGAAAGGAAAGGTTTGCAGTATGGTAGTGCCATGGTGTATGGTTGGGCGACAGTGGCACTGACACAAAAAAAAAAACAGGCAGTGGAGCCGGAGGTGGCAGATGTTGAGATTTTCGCTAGCAGGGACCAGGATGGACAGGATTAGAAATGAGTACATCAGAGGAGGACGCAGTTTTGGTACAAAGCAAACAGGCAAGGATGAGATGGTTCGGACATGCGCAGAGGAGGAACAGTGGACATCTTGTACAAAGGATGTTGAGGATGGAGCTGCCAGGCAGGAGGAGAAGAGGAAGACCACAGAGAAGGTTCATGGATGTAGTGAAGGAGGACATGCAGAGGGTTGGTGTGAGGGAAGAGGATGCGAGGATGGGATAGGGT